>PVJA010019023.1:0-39012 GCA_004027025.1 Myocastor coypus
AAAAAAAAAAAAAAAAAAAAAAAAAAAAAAAAAAAAAAAAAAAAAAAAAAAAAAAAGCACCAAAAGCTGTTAGGTTGACTAAGCCACCCACTTGAAACCTCTAATTCAGTTAAGTATTTTTTGAGTAAGGAATGTTGTAAATGGATTTTAAAAAACAAACAGGGTAAGGTGGAAAAAAAAAGAGAGAGAGAAAGATTAAAAGGGGCTGGGGAGATAGCTGTGTGGCACAACTACCTGGTTAGCAAGTACGAGGTCAGGAGTTTGTACCCCAGTCCCGCAAAAGAGAGAGAGAGAGAGGGAGAGAGGAGGGAGAGAGAGAGAGAGAGAGAGAGAGAGAGAGAGAGAGAGAGGGAGAGAGAGAGAGATTAAAAAGCAAAATTTAAAAATAAAATAAATCTTAGCCAGTCACAATATCCTACGCCTGTAATCCTAGATACTTGGGAGACTGCAACCAGAGGATCGCTAGTTTGATCAGCCAATGCAACTCAGTGAGACCCCCATCTCAAAATAAAAAATAAAAAGACCTATAATGTAGCTCAGTGGTAGAACATCCAGGGTTCAATATGCCACAAAAAATCAAAATCTTCATCAAGCGAAACACAGGCAGATCACTATGAGTCTAATCTACATAGTGAGACCCTGTAGACCTTACTAAACAAAACAAAACAAAAAAATCGCACAAAATCTTCATCAAGTACAAGTTACAGCTTGATAAAGAACAACAAAAATAATTAGGTGAACAATTCCATTAAAATTCCTCTGTGGAAACAGTGCTTTTGGCTACCAGTCCCTAGTCCAATAGATTTGGTTCTAAGCTGGGTGTAATAGTAGCACATGCTTGTTAATCTCAGCACTAAGGCAAGAGAATTGAGAATTCAAGGGCTACATAAAAACAAAACACACACACACAAACAAAAAAATCTGGTTCTTAGTCTGCCACTCTAAATTTTGGTTTCCTTATTTATAAATTAAGAAGACTTAATAGCTACCTTGTCAAGTTGTTACAAAGAAAATAAAATATGCCTCATTAAAGCCCATTTCTTTGAAAGTGCTTAATATATAGTCACCACCACCTAGTGCTTAGTCAGTGTCTTAAACTAGAGAATGTACCAAGTACTTCTTAAATGTGACTTGTAAAAACTACACACTTAGTGTGTATAGTGGAGCCTGAAAGTAAATATACAGCCGTAAAACCATCACCACTATCAAAACTATGGACATATCCATTAGCACCAGGGCACTTTCAAATTTGGAGGTAAAGATAGTTTGTTTCATCAGACAGAACCTTTGTATCCCAGAGGATTTCCTATCCTTAAGGAACTTCATTCACTGAATGTGTTTGCATACTTCTTACATATATGTAGACGACAGGAGAAATAGCGGTATCATCACTAATCACACCACAGGAGATTTAGAAAAGGTCAGGCATTTGGCCCAACAGAGCAGTAGATATGGATCCCATTGTCACTGTAACATACTGTAATCTCGTTATGGGGTGACAATAAAGTACATACAGTTGAATGTTATATATCACAGGAAATCTAACAGAATGAGTCTAGATTATCCAAAATATGGGCAGCAACTGACAGCTGCTATAGCCTGAGAATAGGTATAGAAGAAAATGTATACTTCCTAAAATCAGTGGAACAATATAGAAGTCTATAATTTTGAGCCAGCATTTTTGAAACTTCAGCATATATCAAAATCAACAATGAAAATATGTAATATAACCATTGTTAAATTTAAACAATAAAAGAATTGAAAAAAAAAATCAACAGAAACGTGTATAGGAGGGAGAATGTATCAAAATCACCAGAAATGGGGGTGCCCTCAAACTCATTTGAGATTTCTATCAGGAATCTAAATTTCTAACTTGATTACCAGGGGATGCTGATACAGCTCGACTAGGAATGATTGTTTCATGGTAAAAAATACTATGTCACATTCTATAAATCTGTATGATTAAGATATAAAGATCAGTTGTAAGATACACAGAAAGTTACCTAGACCTCAGAGTTTAGAATTGCAAACTAAAAGGTCTGTGCTTATTTTTATTTATTTATTTAGTCTTTTTGAGACAGGGTCTCACTGTACAGTTCAGGCTGGCCTTGAGCTCAGTTTTGTAGCCCAGGCTGGTCTCGATCTCTCACCGATCCTCCTGCCTCAGCCTCCGAGTGCTGGGATTACAGGCTTGCACCACCACACCCGGCTGGTCTATGCTTATTAAAAAGCCTAATTTCGGGGCCCAGCGGGATGGCTCAGTGGTCTAAAGCTCCTGCTTGGGGAAGCTTGGGCGGCTTCAGGGACCGCGGATCGATCCCCGGCACCACGTGCTGCGCCAGTCCTGCCCTCAGCGTGGGCTGAGCCGGCCATAAAAATGAGTGAATAAACAAAGGTTCTGAAACAAGAATAAAAATAATAAATAAAATAAAAAGCCTAATTTCAGGATGCTCATACTATATTATAAACCAACCGAGCATACATTCTCTTGCTTTCTAACATCTAAAACTCATCAATTGTAACTCATTTCTTTTTTAAAAATAATTTTATATTAATATTATATATATATATCATATTATGTTATATTATAACCGGCTCGGGCTGCCCTGAGGGTGGGGCTGGCGCAGCATGTGGTGCCGGGAATTGAACCATGGTCGCTGTGGTTGCCTAAGCTGGCCTAAGCAGGTGCTTTAGACCATTCAACCATCTCACTGGCCCGTTTCTTATTTCTAATTAAATGTTTTTGTAAGAACTGAGAGTTTGGGCCCGGCAGGATGGCTCAGTGGTCTAAAGTGCCTGCTTAGGAAAGCTTACGTGGCTGCAGGGACCACGGTTTGATCCCCGGCACCACATGCTACGCCAGCCCTGCCCTCAGGGCAGGCTGAGCCGGCCATAAAAGTAAATAAATAAACAAAAGTTCTGAAACAAAATAATAAAATAAAAATTCTAAAAAAAACCCAAAAAACAAAACTGATAATTGAAATTAAAAAAAAAAATTTTAGACAAAGTTGCCTGGCTGACTTCAAATTCTTGTACTCAGAATCCTCTTGCCTCAGTCTCTGGGGTAGCTGGGAGACTAAAGGCAAACAGTACTATAAATGACAATGGCCTTCACATTCCTGTTTCACTGCTCAGAACAAAAAACAACTTATAATGAACCGATTAAATGTTTTGCTAAACAAAAGTTTTACTGTCTCACTGGTGATAGATCTAGACCTCCACTGCTCCATGCTTATTTCTAGTATTAACTTCTTTTAGTCACTTTTCTCTCCTTTTCCTAAAAATGGTTTACTTGGGGGTTTGATTCCCCACCTGCTATGTTAGTCCTGGCCTTGCCCCAGGGGGTGCTGAGACAGTGATTGAGATTAGGCATGGTGGCCCATGCCTATAACCCCAGCACTTGGGAAGCTGAAAACAGCAGGATCACTATGAGTCCAATATATGGAGTAAGACCCTGTACTAAATACACAGAAAAAAAAAAAAAAAAAAGTTTACTGCTAGGCAACAAAGTACTTCCCAAGACAACATTTTTGAAACATTTTGAAACTCCTTTAAGTGATCTTTGCCTAGGTCTCTGGAGATTGGATGTCTCAAGAGCCAAAGAAAGAAAAGCTGAGCTGTAAACAACATAGAAATGTGACCCATTTTGTTTCCCGGTCAAACACAATCATATACTATCTGGTGCCTTTAATGTGTCAGGACTTTTGAATTTATCATTTCACTTTGTCTTTCCAACCAGTATTACGGCATTCAACTAGAAAGGAAATCTAGGCTTATGTAACTGTAAAATCACAGAACTAGTTAAAGTAACAGAAGATACCCTTTAAATCCAAGTAACTATACCAGCCAGTAAATTCAACTTTAATAACATTTCTTTACCATAACATCCCCCATCAGAAGTGGTACTGCACACCTTATAATACCAGCACTTGGAAGGCTGAAGCAGAACAAGTTCAAGGCCTACATGGGCTACATACATAGGGAGTTATTTGTCAAATCTGTTGTCAAATAAAACAAATGAGCAGGGCTAGGGGGATAGCTGAGTGGTCTAAGTGCCTGCCTGGTAAGCACAAGGACCCGGGTGTAATCCCTGGTACCACATACTGTGTTGGCCACCAAAGCCAGGAGTGGTGGTACACACCTGTAATCCCAGCACTAAGGAGGCTGAGATAGGATCACTAGAAGTCCAAGCTTTGTAATGAGACCCTGTATCAAATAAAGGTTAAAAAACAAAACAAAAAAAACCTAAAGCAAAACCAAATGAATCAGTGCTTGTCTGGCAAACGCAGTCTCAAGTTTGATTCCTCAGTAAGAAACAAAACAAACCCCAAAATCAAAAAAATATAACCTCTTCAATGCATGCCTCTGGTCTCAGCACTTGGGAAGCTGAGACAGGGATATCACAAGTTTGAGTCTAGCCTGTGCTACATGGTGAGGTCAGGGCCAGCCTGAGCTACATGGCAGGATACTGTCTCAAAAAAAAAAAAAAAGACACAAACTCGCAATATGGTGTATGTTAAGGTGTTAGCTAACAGTGAAGAAAGGGTACTGGTTTAAAATAATACCCCAAGCCGGGAGTGGTGGCTCATGCCTGTAATCCCAGCACTTGGGAGGCTGAGGCAGGAGGATCATTGTGAGTTCAAGACCAGCCTGGGCTACAAAAGTGAGCTCAAAGCCAGCCTGAACTGCACAGTGAGACCCTGTCTCAAAAAGAAAAATAATAATAATAATAATAATAATAATAAAATAAAATACCCCGATAGTCTGAGTTTCGAACTTTTTTTTTTGATAGTAGTGGTACAAGGGATTGAACCCAGGGGCGCTCTACCACTGAGTTACATCCAAGCACTTTTTTTCTTTTCTAATTTTGAGACAGGGTCTAACTAAGTTCTCCAGTTGGTACTTGAACTTGCAATCGTCCTGCCTCTGTTTCCCAAAGTGCTGGGATCACAAGTATGTGTTATCGGTCACATTTGGCTAGAGCTCCCTCATGCCTTTGGGTTTTTTTTTTTGACACAGAATCTCACTACCTTATTCAGGCTGGCCTTGAACTTGCAGTGATCCTCTTACCTTACCCTCTTGAAAGCTGGGATTACAAGCATGAGCTATATTACTCTTGGCTTACTTTTATAGGGGCTCAGTTCTAACTTTCTAGTACAGTAGTAAATCTTCTTATGGTATTTTGAACGTGGTCTCCTGAACATGTTCACTAGGACACAGTTTAGATTTTATGGGTTCTTTTTTGCAATTTTTTTAACTGGATTTTGTTTTATTTCATTTTTTACAGCTGGCTCAGCCTGCCTTGAGGGCGAGCTGGCACAGCATGTGGTGCCAGGGATCGAGCCGAGGTACCTGTGGCTGCCTAACCTTTCCTAAGCAGGCACATTAGACCACTGAGCCATCCTGCCAGCCCTGCAAATATTTTAAAGTAACTAAATTTATATAGTTTTAAGATAATACAGACTCTACCCTTTACCAGTTATTTTATCCATGGCTAACATTGTCTTTATCCATAATACAGCATCACAACTCAAAAGTAGTAACACAGTCCACTGGCTCTTTTTTCAGATTTCACAAGTTTTACATGTGTTCGTGTTTAACTTCCTGCAGTTTAATCATATTCATGTGACCACCACCACAGTCAAGTTTCAGAACAAAGGACTGGAGATGTACTCAGTGATACAGTGCTTGCCCAGCATTCAAAAAGGCCCTGTGTTCAATCCTCAGAACCACTTAAAACAAAATGCACAAAAACAACCAGCCAGGTCCAGTTTCATATGAATGTAATTCCAACTGCTTGGCAGTCTGGACAGGAAGATAGCAAGTTCAAGAGTAGCATGGACAACTTTGGGAACCTAGTTTCAGTGATTTAAAAAAGGGCTGAGGGGCCCAGCAGGATGGCTCAGTGGTCTAAAGCACCTGCTTAGGAAAGCTTGGGCGGCTGCAGGGACTGTGGTTCGATCCCCGGCACCATACGCTGCCACCAGCCCTGCCCTGAGGGCAGGCTGAGCTGGCCATAAAAATAAATAAATAAATAAATAAACAAAAGTTCTGAAACAAGAAAAAATAAATAAATAAAATAAAAAATTCTTAAAAAAGGGCTGAGGATGTAATTAGGCTCTGGGTTCAAGGCTCAGCACTAGAAAAACAAAAAGCCACTTCCGGGATGGTGAGATAGCTCAGTGGTCTAAAGTATCTGCTTAGGCAAGCTGAGTCAAGTGTAGAGACCATGGTTTGATCCTTGGTATCACATGCCATGCAGCCCCACCCCCAGGGTGGGCTGAGTTGGCCACCAAAAAAAATTGCTTCAACCTGCAACAGGTCTATCACCAAGAGCCCACATGCTATCCTTTTATAGCTAGTCACCTTCCTTCACCACTGGTAATCATTAACTTATCTCCACGTCTCCACGTTAGCTGTTTCTTTCAAGATTGCTGTATGAATGGAATCACCTAGTAGCTAAGCTTTTGAGATTGCCTTTTAAAATTCACAATTCTCTTGAGATCCATTCAAGTTGCTGAATCTATCAAAAGTTCATTCTTGGGGTACAGGAATGCTGGGCATGATGGCACATGGATATGATTTCAGTTGCTGTTAGTTTGAGGCCAGCCTGGGCTGCACAGCAAGACCTTGTTCTCACAGGGGGGAAAAAATTTCTCAGCCTAGTGTGGCAACATAGACCTGTAATCCCAGTGTTCCAGTAGGATGATACAGGACAATCATAAATGTAGTACTAGGGACTACTTAGCTACATCTCTGTCTTCTTCAATTTTTTTAAAATTTTGAAATAAAAGTCACTGAATCAATACATTCCTGATTCCCTAGTAAAACACACACACACACACACACACACACTTTTGTTTATTTTTATGTACTTGGTATAGGTCTCACTACATTGCCTGAACTGTTTCCAGCCTCCCTCACGCTAGGATTACAGGCATGCACCACCACTCCAGGGCTCGGTGGCTCTCTCACAGTAGCCAAGGGCGGGGCCAGCACAGCACATGGTGCTAGGGAATCAATCCTATTCCCTGCACTTGCCTAGCAAGTGCTTAGTTTACTAGGCTATCTTGCCAGTCCTCACAAAATAAATAAAAACAAACAAAAAACTACATCCTTCCATCTGTATGAGTGTACCATAGTTTCATTTTGCTGTACTGGTGATTAAAAGCTGAGCCTTGGGCCGGGCGTGGTGATGCACTCCTGTAATCCCAGCACTTGGGAGGCTAAGGAAGGAAGATTGGTGTGAGTTCAAGACCAGCCTGGGCTACAAAAGTGAGCTCAAGGCCAGCCTGAGCTGCATGTCTCAAACACACACACACACACACACAGATGAGCCTTAAAAGGGAGTTGTGTCACAGGGTCCCTTAAATGCTCAATTGTCCAAGCTGGACTTGAACTTTCTATCTTCTTGCCTCAACCTCCCAGAGTGTTCACTATGATGTCTGGTCTTTCCCCCTAACATCAGACTTGCAAGATTTGTTTTTCCATATAGTTATAGTTCATTCATTTTCACTTGTGCATAGTTTATAAACCTATCATACTATGCAATGATGAAAGAAGTTGCACCATTTTAGGAACAAGATGCATCGTTATATGAGTATGGTCTTTACAGCCAAGTTTCTTTTGGACATTAAGAATGGTGCTTCTGAAAAAAAAAAAAAAAAAGAATGGTGCTTCTGGAAAAAGAAACTCTTCTCCACTGTTGGAGGAAGAGCAGACTGGTGCAACCCCTATGAAGTCAGTGTAGAGTCCTCAAAAACTAGGATTTGAGGTCCCATTTGACCCAGCTATTCCTCTGGTGTTTATCTGCCCAGGAGAATTAAAAGCATCGTATCACAGTAATATACGTGCACTCTTTTTGGGGGGGAGGCAGGGAACTTAGGACCTCACACTTGCCAGGCAGGTACTGTACAACTGAGCTAAATCCCCAGCCCCTGCCCACCCATGTTGTTTAGAGCAGCATAATTCATAACTGCTGGATTTTGTGAACAACCCAAATGCTCATCAACCAAGGAATAGATAAAAAGGATGTTTTTTCTATACAATAGAGTACTACTCAGCCATAAAGAAGGGTAAACTGGAGACTTCTGTAGGTAAATGAGTGCAACTCCAGACCTAAGTGAAATAAATCATACTCTCATAAGTAAATATTGTACAGTCTCCTTAGTGTGAGAAGCTGAAAGAATAAATATCCAAAATCTATAGCCGGACATGGTGGAACACGCCTGTAATCCCAGCACTTCGGAGGCTGAGGCAAGAGGATCAGTGTGAGTTTGAGACCAGTTTGGGCCACAAAAGTGAGCTCAAAACTAGCCTGAACTGCCTAGCGAGACCCTGTCTCAAAAAGCAAAAAAAAAGTACAACACATATTCTGAAATAGGAAAAAACTGTTCAAAAGTGAGGAGAAATTGTGATGGAAGAAAAGAAAAATGGGAAAAAGCAAAAAAAAAAAAAAAAAAAAAAAGTATGTGTATCACACATAATAATCCACTGAAAAGAAAGGTTCATACTAATATTGTTTGAACAATGAAATGCCTATATCTTGTACTCTGAAGTAATTTAAAAATAACAATTGTTTTAATTTTTTTTCCTCTTTAAAAGAAAATAAAAAAGGGCAGAGATAGCTTGGCAGCCTAAGTGCCTCCCTGGCAAGTGCAAGGACCTGGGTTCAATCCCTAGTACACATGATGTGCCACCATGCTGGGCTTGCTGGCACATGCCTGTAATCCCAGTGATGGGAGGGCTGAGACAGGAGGATCACTATGAGTCCAAGCTGTGTAGCAAGATCCTATACCAAACCAATCAATCTTATTTTTTTTTTTTTTTTTTTTTGAGACAGGGTCTCGCTATGCAGTTCAGGCTGGCCTTGAGCTCACTTTTGTAGCCCAGGCTGGTCTCGAACTCGCACCGATCCTCCTGCCTCAGCCTCCCCAGTGCTGGGATTACAGGCGTGCGCCACCACGCCCGGCCCCAAACCAATCAATCTTAAAAGAAAAAAGAAAATGGTGCTGCTGAGTTTTAAGGAATTCAGTGCTCAGATGATATGGTAGACTTGTCCAACCAAAATAGTATATGAACCACATTTCTACCGGTCACATGTAAGAATTAGCACATGCTTTTGAGTTGTAAGTTGTTTTTTTTTTTTGGCTGGCTCAGGCTGCCTTAAAAGGCAGGTTTGATGATCAAACTACCTCCCCTGTGCCTGACTGGATTCCCACATAGGCGTTTAAACCACTGAGCTAACCTGGCAAGCCCCCTCCTCCTTTTGAGTCTTTGATTTTTTTGTTTTTTAATTTTATTTTATTTTTTTCTTGTTTCAGAACCTTTATTTGTTTGTTCACTCATGTTTATGGCCGGCTCAGCCCCCCGCCCCCTACGGCAGGGCTGGCGCAGCATGTGGTGCCTGGGATCGAACCGCCGTCTCTGAAGCCGCCCATGCTTTCCCAAGCAGGCACTTTAGACCACTGAGCCATCCCGCCAGGCCCCATTGAGTCTTTGATTTTTTTTTACGAATTTTTATTTTATTTCTTTTTCCTTGTTTCACAACTTTTATTTTATTTATTTTTTTTGTGTGTGTATTTATTTTTATGGCCGGCTCAGCCTGCCCTGAGAGCAGGGCTGGCGCAGCATGTGGTGCCAGGGATCGAACTGTGGTCCCTGCAGCCACCCAAGCTTTCCTAAGCAGGCCCCCACTGAGCCATCCTGCCAGGCCCCTAGTCTTTGATGTTTATTTAATTTCTGTCAATGTACTGCTTTTATCAGTTCCGTGTCTCTAATAACATTTAATACAGTTGCTTTCATTTACTCTACTTTATATTCAACTTCTCAAGTTGGAAAATCCAACTGAAATCAACTTTACGTATGCAAAAAATCAACAGGCAAATTAAAAATTACGGTCCTCTTTTTAGCTTAAGTTTCCTTTCCCCTCCAAAGACATATGTCTCTTGATTTAGATTAAGACCTTATGGTTATTAAGGTATTAAAAAATGTTTACTTATTCTGAGTCACTTATGCTAAACTCCTATTTTTCTAAGTGTACAAATTAGAAATAGTACACTTACATACATAACAGCATTTTATGTTTATATATAAATTAACAAAAAAAAAGTTCCTTTTAGAAAACATTTTCAGCAGATTAAAGCAACTGCTTAGGTGGATGCGGAGGCCAGGTTCAATCCTGGGCCTGCTGTGCTGGCCCTGTCCCTGGGGTGTGCTGAGATGAAATAGAGACTGGGTGTGGTGGTATACACATGTAATCCCAGCTCTTGGGAGGCTATAAACAGGAAGATCACTATGAGTCCAATCCATGTAATGAAACTCTGTAGACCCTGTACTAAATACAAAAAAAAAAGAAAATGTCTTCAAATACATTTAACTGTCATCACAGCTGAGTATCAATTTGACCACCAGAGAAGTCTATATTCAAAGTCTATGTCCAATTGTTAATGTTTTCTTCATCAAACAATATTCATAAAATAATTTGTAGGTGGCTACTGTGGAAAGCACTCAAAACACATTAGACAACAATGAAGTTGACCAAAAAAAAAAAAAAAAAAAAAAAAAATCCCCGTTTGGCTGGGGCTGACAGTCTAGCATAAAGCAAGAGTTAGCCACAAAAATAAATCTATATAGCACATCAGATGCTTTTAAGTATAAATAACTACCAAAAGTGTCTAGGAGAGCTATGTGGATGATGCAGGTAGTCTGTCTTAACAGTACTTTATGGGACCAGGCAGAGGTGTCCAGAGGAGCAACACTCTGAAGTGCTAGGCTCTGCTCTTTAGGCCACCTCCTTCTGTTTTATTGGCCTCATCTTCACTGCCCATTAGCACTCTTTCTGGTTTTGTGTGAAATCAAAAAGGCTCAAGGCCAGTCCATATTGGAATCAAACTCATAATCCTTTTGCCTCAAGCTCCCAAGCACTGAGACTAGAGGCATATAACATGCACACTCAGCAGTCTTCAATACTTTTACATCTGTAGGATTATAGTAAGGATGGAAAGAGGAATTAGTTGTTGGAGTGAGAAGTACTAATGGTATGTATGTGAATCCAGATGCAGAATGATTTCAAAGCTGGATTATGTTAGTAATTGTTATTTTAGGCAAATTTTAATCTGTGTTCTTTGGTTCCTTCATCTGTGAATATTATGAGTAACTTCTCAGATTTGAAGGTCGGGTATTTCAAGTGCTCAGACCAATGCATGGCGTAGTGTTAGCTGTAATTTTCTTACATGTGTACTTGCTGAATCTTAAAAACTATTAAATATAGTACCGATCCATCTTTTCAGGACTCCTGCTGTTTCAACAATTGGCTGTGATCTAACTGAAATCACTTTTTACAGATTTTTTTTTTTTTTTTTTTTTTTTTGTCTTTTTGAGACAGGGTGTTGCTATGCAGTTCAGGCTGGCCTTGAGCTCACTTTTGTAGCCCAGGCTGGTCTCGAACTTGCACTGATCCTCCTGCCTCAGCCTCCCCAGTGCTGGGATTACAGGCATGCACTACCACGCTGGTTACTTTTTACAAATTATTGAGAAATAACTTAGAAGCCAGGCCAACATATATCAAGATTTATCCATGGCAACATACATCTCCAGGGGCCCAGCGGGATGGCCCAGTGGTCTAAAGCACCTGCTTGGGAAAGCTTAGGCAACTTCAGGGACCACGGTTCAATCCCTGGCACCACATGCTGTGCCAGCCCTGCCCTCGGGGGAGGCTGAGCCGGCCATAAAAATGAGTGAATAAACAAACAAAGGTTCTGAAACAAGAATAAATAAATAACAAAAAAACAAACAACAAAAAAAAACCATACATCTCCATACACTTCAATTCTATTACCTCAGTTTCATCTCTCCAGTTAAAATTGTAGTTTGGGGGTACGTACATGCAAGCACAAGGACCTGGTTTCCATCCCCAGTACCACATGTCATTCCAGCCCTGCAATTATGGGCCTGCCATGCAGCTGCAGTTGAGCTGTGTAGCAAGACCTTGTACCAACTAAATAATAATAATAATGTTTTTAAAAATTTACTTTCGGGC
This sequence comes from Myocastor coypus, assembly GCA_004027025.1. Lineage (NCBI taxonomy): Eukaryota > Metazoa > Chordata > Mammalia > Rodentia > Myocastoridae > Myocastor > Myocastor coypus. The sequence continues at coordinate 12,041 of PVJA010019023.1, forward strand.
CTGGCAGGATGGCTCAGTGGTCTGGCACACCTGCTTGGGGAAGCTTGGGCGGCTTCAGGGACAGCGGTTTGATCCCCGGCACCACTTGCTGCACCAGCCCTGCCCTCGGGGCGGGCTGAGCCGGCCATGAAAATGAGTGAATAAACAAACAAGGTTCTGCAACAAGAAAAAAACTAATAAATAAAAAAACAAAAAATTAAAAAAAAATTTACTTTGGCCGCAAAATATGAAAGTAAAACCAAGTCATAGCACAATGTCCCACATCTGTAACCCCAGCTACTCAGAAAGCTGAGGAAGCCAGGCATGGTGGTGCACCCCTATAATCTCAGCATATGGGAGGCTGAGGTAGGAGGATAGGTGAGAATTGGAGACCAGCCTGGGCTACAAAAGTGAGCTCAAGGCCAGCCTGAACTGCATAGCAAGACCCTGCTTCAAAACGACCCCCCCCCAAAAAAAGCAGAGGAAATCTCAAACTTGTGGTCAACCTTGGCAGTTTAGCAAGACTGCATCTTTATATTATGGACGGCTCAGTATGCCCTGGGGTTAGGGCTGGTACAGTAGGTGGTGCTGGGAATTGAACCACAGTCCCTGCAGTTGCCTAAGTTGTGCTCTAGATTGCTGAGCTATTTCTCTGGCCCCAAATAATTTCTCTTCTTTCTCCTTCCCCCTCCTCCTTTTTCTTCTTCTTTTTTTTTTTTTTTTTTTTTGGGTGGTGGTGGTGGGGTGGTACCAGGGATCAAACTCAAGACCTTGTGCTTGACAGACAAGCACTTATTCCACTGAGCTATCTCCCCAGACCTAGCAAGATTGCATCTTAAAATAAAAAAAAATCATTAAAAAAATAGGTCACAGATATATAGCTCAGCAGTTTCTGGGTTTGAGGCCCAGGGGAACCTCTCACACATATACACAGAAGTCATCAGCAAAAAGTCCAAGTTTAAAATTATGTTAGTAAAAGATCATTACTAAGCAGCCCGGTGGGATGGCTCGGTGGTCTAAAATGCCTGCTTGGGAAAGCTTGGGCGGCCTCAGGGACCTCGGTTCGATCCCCAGCACCACATGCTTTGCCAGCCCTACCCTCGAAGCGGGCTGAGCTGGCCATAAAAAATGAGTGAATAAAAAAAAAAAAAGAGTGAATAAACAAATAAAGGTTCTGAAACAAGAAAAAATAAATAAATAAAATTTAAAAAAAATAAAAGATCATTACTAAATACATAAAAAATTTTAAAATAAAATTGTTAGTAAAAAATAAAGAAAAGGGGCTGGGGAGATAGCTCCTAGGCACAAGTGCCTGCTGGGCAAGTGCAAGGTTGTGAGTTCGAACCCTGGTCCCACAAAAAAAAAAAATAAAATAAAATAAAATAAAAATAAAGAAAAAAGAGCCGAGTTATATTATCTATAGGTACAAATTTCCTATGATGAATGTTATTACTATGAGTATCTAAAGAGTACCAGCTTGGTGCAGTGATTTATGCCTGTAATTCCAGCACTTGAGAGGCTGAGGCAGGAGGTTAGCTGGAGTTTTTTTTGTTTTGTTTTGTTTTATTTTATTTATTTTTTTCTTGTTTCAGAACCTCTGTTTGTTTATTCACTTATTTTTATGGCTGGCTCAGCCCGCCCCAAGGGCAGGGCTGGCACAGCATGTGGTGCCGGGGATCGAACCACGGTCCCTGAAGCCACCCAAGCTTTCCCAAGCAGGCGCTTTAGACCACTGAGCCATCCCGCCAGGCCCCTAGCTGGAGTTTAAGGATAGCCAGGCTACATGGAGAGTTCAAGGCTACCCTAAACGATATTGGAAGATCCTGTCTCAAAAAACTCCAATATAAATACACCAATAAAAAGTTATCTTACTGGGGCCTGGCAGGATGCCTCAGTGGTCTAAAGCGCCTGCTTAGGAAAGCTTGGGTGGCTGCAAGGACCGTGGTTTGATCCCCTGCACCACAGGCTGCGCCAGCCCTGCCCTCAGGGCAGGCTGAGCTGGCCATAAATATAAAGAAAAAGTTCTGAAACAAGAAAAATAAATAAATAAATAAATAAATAAATAAATTTATCTTAGCCAGGCATGGTGGCTCATGCCTATAATCCCAGCACTTGGGAGGCTGAGGCAGGAGGATCAGTGTGAGTTTGAGACCAGCTTGGGCTACAAAACTGAGCTCAAGGACGGCCTGAACTGCATAGTAAGACCTTGTCTTAAAAAAGCCAAAAAAAAAAAAAAAAAAAAAACTTAGTGGGACCAGTGAGATAGCTCAGTGGTCTAAAGTGCCTGCTTAGGCAAGCTTAGGCAACCACAGGAATCACAGTTTGATCCCCAAACTACATGCTGCACCAGCCCCAGCTCCACCCCCAAGGCTGGCTGAGCTGGCCTAAACATAAGTAAATAAATAAAGTTTAAAAAAATCATCTTAGGGGCCTGGCAGGATGGCTCAGTGGTCTAAAGCGCCTGCTTAGGAAAGCTTGGATGGCTGCAGGGACCGAGGTTCGATCCCCTGCACCACATGCTGCACCAACTCTGTCCTCAGGGCAGGCTGAACCGGCCATAAAAAACAAACAAACAAAAGTTCTGAAACATGAAAAAAAAAATAAATAAATAAAAAAATAAAAAAATTATCTTAGTGCTTGGGGAGATAACTTGGTGGTCTAAGGGCCTGCCTGGCAAGCCTAAGGACCTAGGTTTGATCCATGGTACCACATGTTGTGCCAGTCCTACTATGAATCCAAGCTGAGTAGCACAACCTGTACCAAATAAACAGATTCAAAAAAATTATCTTAGTAACAAAAGCTACACTGAGTTAGGATATAAATTACAACTAACATATAACATTTAATAGCTACTGATGGTTATCCTAAAACACCATCTTTTAATAAAACGAATGCCTAAACAAAAAACTGTCTTTTCATGCCTTGTTCAATACCATAAATTTACAATTAGGAGAAAACTGTGGTGACAAGTTTCTATCTACAAATTATACATTAAAGGAAACAGTTATTGGGGCCCACCAGGATGGCTCAGTGGTCTAAAGGCTTCAGGGACCGCGGTTCAATCCAGGGCACCACATGCTGCGCCAGCCCTGCTCTCGGAGCAGGTTGAGCTGGCCATAAAAATGAGAGAATAAACAAATAAAGGTTCTGAAACAAGAAATAAAATAAAAATTTCAAAAAAAAAAAAAGGAAACAGTTATTTTACACATTATCTAATCCTCAGTACTGACCACTTTTCAGGAAAGGTTGCTGAAGTTCAAAAAGTTTCTCAGATCTGGTAACTAGTTGACAGTATCCAATCAAGCCAACATATTAAAGCTACGAAGCCATTCTCACACATTTACTCTGGATTACTTAAAAGATCTGAGGAAATTTCAAGACCAACTACTTTACCATTTGGTCTGATATTACTAACTTTAAGCACTCCTGCTTTCGGATTTAAACACTTGATATGCCCCCCCAATTGTTGGGAGATAAAGAATCAAAAGAAACGATAGTTCCATAAAAAACTGTTCACTTTACAGCCGGGCGTGGTGGCTCATGCCTGTAATCCCAGCACTCGGGAGGCTGAGGCAGGAGGATCAGTGCGAGTTCGAGACCAGCCTGGGCTACAAAAGTGAGCTCAAGGCTAGCCTCAACTGCATAGTGAGACCCTGTCTCAAAAAGACAAAAAAAAAAAACAAAAAACTGTTCACTTTATTAATCTTACCAAAAAGTGTAATCGCTCACTTAAGTGAAGGCTGATGATTTTTATTTACTTAATAAAATCTAGGCATAAGGAAGATTATTAAAAGATGTTTTAAAACCAGAATGGAAGCTGGGCGTGGTGGCGCACACCTGTAACCCCAGCACTTGGGAGGCTGAGGCAGGAGGATTGGTATGAATTCAAGACCAGCCTGGGCTACAAAAGTGAGTTCAAGGCCAGCCTGAACTGCATAGTGAGACCCTGTCTCAAAAAGATTAAAAAAACAAAACAAAACAAAAAAAACAATGGGTATTCAAGTAGTTTTGAGAAATGAGAGTGCTTAAATAACTGGCAGTACAGAACTGGAAAGGAGTGTTAAATCTACAGAGAACAAAAGCTACCCCTCTGAATCTGTTTCACTACTAAAGAAAAAACTAAACTAAAACAAAAAGACCGAGTCTTTCAGATACCAGCATTGTGCACCTTACCCATTTTTTTTTCATCTTGGTGAGGAACATCATGCAAACAACCCTAGAGTATCTTACCTCCTTCCATCCTCTTAGGTAATTTTCCTCTCTTTTGAACCACAGTGAAAACATGTAAAATACAGGGGAACAACCATCTGACTTTAGCAATTCTTGTTTGATCGCTTAAGTCGGAAATCGGATTCAGAAGACCTCAAGTTCTAATTCCCACAAGTTGCTCCTGCCTGTGAGAAGGAACTTAAGCTAGTTACCGCTTAAGACTGGCGGGGCCTAGGAGATCGCGGCGGGCTGGACAGGGCATTCCAGCTTCAACCAATCTCACCTCGGCTCTCCCACCCATGGGCGCTCCAGCTCGGTCCGCCTTCACCTCCTACACTCTCAGAGTCACTCACACCACCCGCAATCAAAAGAGGCTTTCCCTTCGGGGAAAGCCGAAAAACAAAGGTTCACTTCTGGAAGGATCTTAAGAGCCCTCCGAACACCCGGCAGCTGCAGGGAGAGGGAGGAGACACTAGGAAAGTGGGCGGCAGCCGGGCACTATCCGTCAAACTCCCCGCGCTAGGAGATCGCCGAGTCGTGTCTTGGGCCTCCACGGCGGCCCAGAAATCCTCCTTCGCATCCTGGGCCGGGGTGGGAATATGGGATCCCGGATCCAAAGGTAAGATCTCCAAGATGCAAGAAACAAGAAGAACAAAGCCGCGGCCACTCACCGCCCGGAGTCCCGGAGGAACCTCGAGGCCCGCTTACCTGCCGTCAGAAGCTGCATGGCGTGAGTGAAGGACGGATCGAGTGAGTCCTTCTCTGCCATGAGTTCTGGCAGGTACTTGTTCTCCGGTTCCATTTTGACGGAGGCTGTGGCTGAAGGGGGCAGCAGCGGGGTCGGCGCTGGACCGCCCACCGTCGCGTCGGGACCTGTGGCCGAGGGAGGCAGCAACGGTGGTGGCTGCGTGGCCGGTGAGGCCCGGGCACCCCCTCGGGGCCCCCCTCCGCCTCCTCGGGACCGATGAGGCAGCGGCGGCGGCCGAGAAGGCGTCTGACGCACCGAGGGGTGGGCACCTGAGGGGTCCATGGAGCCGCTGCGGCCTGAGGACCGGGTCATGCGCGCGGCAGGGTCGTCCCGGCGCTGCATCAGTGATGGTGGGCGAGCAAGCGAGCGAGGAAGCGACACGGCAGCGGCAGAGGGCCTAGTGGCGGTTGGCGGAGTGGGAGAGCGGGAGCGACAGCCACCGAAACCGACCCGGGCAACCCAGCAAGCGAGCACCGGAAATGAGGCGACGCGCGTGCGCAGCCGGTCACCGGCACCGCCCTTGGGTTTCTTCGCGGAGAACAAAGTCCCCAGTTGGGCCAGTGCGCCTGCGCACCGCCGCGGCGCATGAAGACGCTACTGTGTCGCTTCTCTTTTCCCTCCGAGTACGAAGGACGAGAGCTTGGTACGCGTGCGCGGACGGCCGCGGGCTCCGTCAGTTTTCTCGTTCACGTGACTCGGTGCTAATGGGCCACGTGTCTCCTCCCCCTTCTAGCTAAATGCGCGGAGGGGGCGGGGGCTCTGGAATGTCTTTGTCTCGGCGCGGGCCCGTGGGGTGTGGGGCGGGAGACCTGTTACTGAGCGGCCACGCCCCCTCCAACGGTTGGACTGCGGGGACTTGGTGTCACCGAGTGGGAGTTGGGGCGGAGTGTCGCCACCTAAGCGAGCAAAGGGGAGAGGATTGGTGCGGGGAGCCCGAGAAGGGAAGCTGGGAGAATTGAGGCTGTCTGAGGCAGCTGGAGACAAGACAGAGACCGGAATCTGAGCTAGAAGAGAGGAAGTCTGAACCCGGGAAGAGTGCTCGGGGCGGAAAAGAAGCCTGAAGGGAAAAATTAAGGGAAGGCGGCCCACTGGGGAGACAGAAAGCGGGTTTATTGAAAGTCTCGAGAAGAGGAAAGACCCAGTTAGAGACCCAAAGTCACGACCCAAGATGGGAACCGAGTATCCTAAATGTTCCCAGTAGAATATTCTAAAGCGTTAGTCATTGTGAGAAGAGCCTTTTAATTAAAAAAGCATTTTAGTTTGTTAACATAGCCTGCTACTTTTTCCTGATTTCAAAGTGTCTTCTACTGAGCCGGGCGTGGTGGCGCACGCCTGTAATCCCAGCACTCGGGAGGCTGAGGCAGGAGGATTGGTGCGAGTTCGAGACCACCCTGGGCTACAAAAGTGAGCTCAAGGCCAGCCTCAACTGCATAGCGAGACCTTGTCTCACAAAGACAAAAAAAAAAAAAGTATCTTTTACAAAAAGCTAAATTTAAGGCCAGGTCTTACACTGGTGTGAGAGTCTTCCTGCCTCTGTTGGGCCCTCAGCCTTGGATGTTGGAGAAAAACACTGCTCTGAAAGCCTTGGCGGCCGGGCATGATGGCGCACACCTGTAATCCCAGCACTTGGGAGACTGAGGCAAGAGGATCGGTGCAAGTTGAGACCAGCCTGGGCTACAAAAATGAGCTCAAGGCCAGCCTGAACTACATAGTGTGAGACCTTGTCTCAAAAAGACAAGAAAAAGAAAACAATAAATAGCAAATAAATAAATAAAAGCCTTGGCCTATGGGCCCGGCAGGATGGCTCAGTGGTCTAAAGCGCCTGCTTAGGAAAGCTTGGGCGGCTGCAGCGACAATGGTTCAATCCCCGGCACCACATGCTGCGCCAGCCCTGACCTCAGGGCAGGCTGAGCCAGCCATAAAAATAAATAAACGAAAGTTCTGAAACAAGAAAAAAATAATAATTAAAAAAAAAAAAAAGGGTCCCTGCAGGATGGCTCAGTGGTCTAAAGCGCCTGCTTGGGAAAGCTTAGGCGGCTGCAGGGACCGCGGTTCTATCCCTGGTACCACATGCTGCACTAGCCTTGCCCAAATAAAAGTTCTGAAACAAGAAAAAAAATAAAAAAAATTTTTTTAAAAATTTTTTAAGAATTTATTTTTTATTTTATTTTATTTTTTCTTGTTTCAGAACTTTATTTTTTTGGCCGGCTCAGCCTGCCCTGAGGTCAGGGCTGGCGCAGCATGTGGTGCCGGGGATCGAACCACGGTCCCTGCAGCCACCTAAGCAGGCGCTTTAGACCACTGAGTCATCCTGCCGGGCCCCTAAAATCAAATTCTTAAAAAAAAAAAAAAAAAAAAAAGCTAAGGCGCAGTCTCCCCAGGTAGTCTGTAGTCTCACTTGGGGTGCTATATGCAAGTGGAGTCCGCCAGCTTCTCTACCCCTCAAACCATTAGACTTATTGCTCCTTCTGTAACTACCCTCCAGATTTTTATTTCACTCAAGTACTTAGTTGCATCTCTTTTCTTTGTCAATCTGATGAGCCTAACTTTCCAAAAACGCTTCTGGAAATTATCTTCTGGGTACCTGGAAATTTATATTTCTCTCTTTATGGAACATAGAGTCCTCACTAATACCTTTTTGGAGGTAGGGAAGAGATGTTACCTAATTACCCACAAAAAAATTAGAACAAAACGAAATTTGTATATATTTATACAAACAATATATATATATATGTATTAATACAAGGAGTAATACATTGTTACATATAAATATATACATATAAATTCTCGAGTGGGGCGTAGTGGCTCATTTTGAAAATATAAATTGGCTTGTCCTTAGGAAAAATGTGTTTTTGTTATTGCTGTGGCAACATTTTTTTTCTGATTTTTTTATAATTCTTTTTATTTTATTTTATTTTTTTCTTGTTTCACAACTTTTGTTTGTTTATTTTTATGGCCAACTCAGCCTGCCCTAAGGGCCAGCCATCAAATCGCGGTCCTGAAGCCGCCCAAGCTTTCCCAAGCAGGTGCTTTAGACCACTGAGCCATCCTGCCGTGCCCTGCTGTGCCAACATTTTGGTTTGTTTGTTTTTTTTGTCTTTTTGAGACAGGGTCTCGCTGTGCAGTTCAGGCTGGTCTTGAGCTCACTTTTGTAGCCCAGGCTGGTCTCAAACTCACACTGATCCTCCTGCCTCAGCCTCCCAAGTGCTGGGATTACAGGTGTGTGCCACCAAGCCCGGCTTGTGGCAACATTTTAACATAACCAAATTAAAACAGTCATTGCTAGGAATTTTGTGTGAAATTTGGAGCACTTAATTTGTTTGTCTTTTTCAATTTTTTCCTTTTTCTCTTAATTTCTTAAATATATTTCTTCCAATTTTGCATGCATAGATGTAGTAATGTGAACAATTTGAAGACAGTGCTATGTATTATAACAAATACTGTGAAATTTTTATTATCATCATTATTATTATTGAGACAGGTCTCACTATGCAGTTCAGGCTGGCCTTGAGCTCACTTTTATAGCTCAGGCTGGCCTTGAACTTGCACTGATCCTCCTGCCTCAGCTTCCCAAGTGCTGGGACTACAGGTGTGTGCCACCATGATGGACTACAGTATTACTTTGTTTAGTATAATTCTGTATCATTTTTTAAAAATTCTGTATCATTTGTAATTTTTCTGTTTTAATACTATTTTGTACTCTAAAAAATAAAATGATAAAATTTGGTCTACACATCAATAATATAGTACTAATTTGACAATGCTTTCCATATAATTTATATTAAGGCCAACTAGCTTATTATCTACTTTTTACAAGGTAAGAGACACATCTGCTCTTTTCTAAGGGTGCAATTAGAAAATCTCAAAATCAATTTGAGATTAAAAAAAATTAATTATCTGTATTCCTAGTACTCAGGAGGCTGAGGCAGGAATAATGCCTTGAGGTCAAAGCCAGCCTAAACTACATAGTCAATTCCAGGCCAGTCTGAATTACCTTGCAAGACCCTGTCCCAGGAAGTAAATAAGAATAAAAAAAGATAAATTTAAAAAGACAATTTAGAAATTGGTTTTGGAGCTGGGCTAACCCAGATGTTCAGGAAACTGAAGCAGCAAGATTTGGGGGCTAAACTAAGTAACCTGGTGAGGCCTTATCTCAAAATAAAAGGAGGAGATGTAGCTTAGTGGTGGAGTGCTTGCTTGCCTAGCACACATGGTTCAATTCCCAGTTGAGGGGGAAAACGTCTGAGAAGAGATATTCCCAGACAGAGTACATGTTTTGGGACAAGGATGAATGGACTCTTAGAAAGTGGGTGATTTTTGGTTTGTGAGAGGATCTCTGTAGCTATGAAGTCTCCCCTGGGATAAAAGTTGATCTTTTGGTGGTTAGAGCCCCCCAGGGTAAAAATTGAGTTCTTGCTGAAGAATCTGTCTGTGGATAGATAAGGAAAATTCAGATTGTTCCTGAAGTGCTTGAATGGCTAGCTTTGTGTAGTAAGGAAATCAAGCATGACTATTAAGGATGAGTAAATGAAGTGGATATGAATGAGATAAAAGTTTATAAATGAACTTGTCCCAATTTCAGATGTCTTTGTTGAGAGAGAGAGAGAGAGAGAGAGAGAGAGAGAGAATGAATAATAAAGGGCTGGGGAGATAGCTCAGGGGCACAAGTGCCTGCCTGCCTGGCAAGTGTAAGGTCCTGAGTTCAATCCCTGGTTCCGCAAAAAAAAAAAAAAAAAAAAAAAAGTCTTTGTTAGTTGTTCAAAATCTTAGGGCCATGTCAAACTAAGGAATAGGTATTTGTTTCTTTTCTTTTTCTTTCTTTCTTTTTTTATTCCAGAACTGGGGATTGAACTCAGGCCCCTGCACTTGCCAGGCAAGAGCTTATTCTGCTGAGCTATTTCCCCAGCCCCAATAGGTATTTGGTTTTTTTTTTGTTTTGGTTTTTTTGTTTTTGTTTTTTGTGGGACCAGGGTTCGAACTCACAACCTTGCACTTGCCCAGCAGGCACTTGTGCCTCGGAGCTATCTCCCCAGCCCCGCCAATAGGTATTTGTATCTAAGTTGGAATACCAAAACATTAATTGATAAATGTACGTTTAAAGTGTATATATTTTGGTATCATTTTTATGTTGTAGACAAGCTAAATATATTTGTTTATTTTTTTTTCTTGTTTCAGAACTTTTGTTTGTTTGTTTATTTATTTTTATGGCCGGCTCAGCCTGCCCTGAGGGCAGGGCTGGCGCAGCATGTGGTGCCAGGGATTGAACCGCGGTCCCTGTAGCTGCTTAAGCTTTCCTAAGCAGGCACATTAGACCACTGAGCCATCCTGCTGGGCCCAAGCTAAATATATTTGAATATGTTAACAAATATGAAAAACTGTCTGAGGAAATATGTTTCTAAAAATTATGAAGTCTGGGCCAGAGAGATAGCTCAGTGGCTTAAAAATCTGCCTGGCAAGCACAAGGTCCTGAGTTTGATACCTGGTACCATTAAAAAAAAATCTAAAATGTAGATTAATTTTGGGGGCCTTCAGCTTAGCTCAATTGCTTAAATGCCTGCACAGGCAAGCACAGTCAGATTCAGGGGACCTGGGCTTGATCCCTGGACCTGCCATGCCAGCCCAGCCACTGGGGCATGTTGAGATGGCAATAGAGAGTAGGCAAGGTAGCACGCACCTGTAATCCCAGTGCTTGGGAGGCTGTAAACAGGCAGTTTACAGTCCTATCTAGTAGATATAGTAGTGAGACCCTAAACACCCTGTCTCTGTAGACCCTTACCTAAAAAAAGATAAAATAAAATTGTGAAGTGTTGCTTATCTACAAAATGCTAACATGAAATGGTTCAGAATTGCTTACTTCCTAGGTTTTCATTGGATTACTAATAATTAAAATTTAAGCGCTGTGCGTGGTGGCACATGCCTGTAATCCCAGCACTTGGGAGGCTAAAGCAAGAGAATGGGTGTGAGTTTGAGACCAGCCTAGGCTACGAAAGTGAGTTAAAGGCCAGCCTGAACTGCATAGCAAGACCCTGCCCCAAAAAGACAAAAAAGGGACTAGGGAGATAGCTCAGTGGAATAAGTGCTTGCCTGGCAAGTGCAGGGGTCTAAGCTCAGTCCCTAGTACCACAAAATAAATAAATAATCAAAAAGACAAAAAAAAAAAAAAAAAGCAAAGAGTGAAACACCACAAAAGTGGGACAGATTATACACCGCCTCAAGTGTGTGAATGTTTCTTTCTTTTTTTTTTTTTGAGACAGGGTCTTGCTATGCAGTTCTGGCTGGCCTTGAGCTCACTTTGGTAGCCAAGGCTGGTCTCAAACTCACACCGATCCTCCTGCCTCAGCCTCCCAAGTGCTGGGATTACAGGCATGCGCCACCACGTCTGGCTGCGTGAATGTTTCTTGAAGCTGATGGGCAACTTGGTGTCATCTGCCTGTGTCATGACCAGTTTACCCATTCCTAGGGGTGTGTTTGTTACTAGGGATGGAACCTAGGGATGCTGTACTGCTGAGCTAGACCTTCAAACTTTTTTTTTTTCTTTAAGCCTCTCTAAGGGGCTGGGAAGATAGCTCCATGGCACAAGTGCCTGCCTGGCAAGTACAAGGTCATGAGTTTGAACCCTGGTCCTGCAAAAAAAAATAAATAAATAAACTAAGCCTCTCTAAATTGCCCAGGCTGGCCTTCAACTTGACATTCTTCCTGCCTCAACCATCTAAATAGTTGGGATGATAGGTACATACCCCTCTTTGGGCCATGGAAGCCTATTTATTTCTGTAGGTAGTGAGCACTTCAACAGATCTGAAGTGCCTAATTCTTACCACCACGTTGTGTCTTTGGCTCTGAGATACCCTTGACCAATTTAGTTAGTGATTTTCTTGTAAAAAGAGGACAGAACACAAAATTCCTGTGGGTTTGCAAAGCAGAGTTTACATTCTTTGCAGTAAATATAATTTATTGCCAGTTTCTATTTGATTCAGACACCTAAGATTCTCACTGTAGAATCCAGTCCAGTTTCTATCTCATTTTCTACCACCTGCCCCTCACTCTCTGGTCTGAGGCATTAACTCAGGATCTTGGCATTGAGCTATACCCCCAGGCTTTTCTCATTTTTATTTTGCAATAAGGTCTCCTTAAGTTGTTCTGGCTGAGCTTGAACTTGCTCTTCTCTCTCTGCTTCCCAGAATGCTGCAGTTGCAGGCATGTACCAGCATATTTGATTTGTCCACTCCCCAAAAGTCATATAAACTCTACTCTGACATCACAAAGTACCCTGGGATTTGAAAGGCAAAAAGATTGAGGGGCAAAAAACAGTCTTATCACTCAAAAGGGACTTAACTTACCCTTAGGGCTCCCTAAGAAAAACAAGATTACGAAAGGAGTCAGTGGTGACTTTTGTTGGAGAAAAGGAATAGGGAATAGAAATGGGAGAATGTCTCAAATGGGTCACCCAGGATTTACATCTTTGATTTATTAAATTTCATCATGCCTTTTATTTTGACACAGGGTCTTTCTTTTTGTTTGTTTTTTGTATTTTTAGGGAAGGTTCTATGGGGTGTTCAGGGTCTCACTACTAGATCTGACTCCTAGTGATCCACCTGTTTGCAGCCTCTCAAGAGCTGGTATTGGAGGTGTGTGCCACCATGCCCAGTCTCAGTTGCCTTCTCAGCATGCCCCAGTGACAGGGCTGGCACAGCATGCCTAGGGTTCAAACTCCTGGCCCTTGCTCCTGCTTGCAGGCGCTTTAATCTACCTTTCCTTTCCTTTCCTTTCCTTTCCTTTCCTTTCCTTTCCTTTCCTTTCCTTTCCTTTCCTTTCCTTTCCTTAGATTTACTGGTTTATTTAATACAGGGTCTCACTGTGCAGCTCAGACTTAGTGATTCTCCTGTCTCAGTATCCCAGCCCTGGGATTACAGGCATGTGCTACCATACCTGGTTTCATGGTAAGGGGCCAGCATGACAATGCACATGCAGAACTGGGGATTGAGAGATGGAACCCTGGTCCTTATGCTTGCCAGGCAGGCATTTAGACCAGCATGCTATCTGTCCAGCCCAGAGACAGGGTCTTTAGATTAGCTTTGAAATCACTTTGTAGCCCTGGCTGGCCTCAGATTCACAGCAATCCGTCTGCCTCAGCCTCCTGAGTGTCAGGATTACAAGTGTGTGTCACCATACCTGGCTAATCTCATTGTTTTCTTTTTTTTTTTTTTTTTTTTTTTTTTTTTTTTTTTTTTTTTTTTTTTTTTTGTCTTTTTGAGACAGGATCTCACTATACAGTTAAGTCTGGCCTTGAGCTCACTTTTGTAGCCCAGGCTGGTGTCAAACTCACACTGATCCTTCTGCTTCAGCCTGCCAAGTGTTGAGATTACAAGCATTTGCCACCATACCCGGCTAATTTCATTGTTTTGTTCCATATATTTTTCTTGAAAATGTTTATACAATATAAAGTGATTTAATTATCTATCTATCTATGTATCTATGTATCTATCTATCTACATATCTATAGCTTAATATGGTTGACATTCAATGGAGAATAATGAGTTTACCTTTTGTATCCACAACTTTAAGCCATTATTATAAGTGTCTTTTAGTAAAGCTTGTGATTTTAATTAATGTAAAATGTGTGCCTTTGATGTTCTTCTTTGCAACATAGGACAGCAGATATAGTTGCCTTATCAGTTAACCTTCAATACTCTGTACATGGCATTTTGAAACACAATGGTGAAGTGTGTCCTTGCATTGCTGAGGAATATGGGGCTTCTTGTGTTGAGTCTCCCCAGATTCCAGCATACTGCAGCCAGGCCTAGTTCTCCCATTGCACCATGCCTCTTTTCAAGCCTGCATCCTCATAGTGCCAGTGTTTCATAAAGGGGTGGAGCACTCCAGCCTGATGTTTGCAATTGTAGATGTGGCAACCAGGAAAACCACATCTGTTCTGGCATTATTTGTAGTGTAGTTTTTCCTGAGAAAAATTAATAAAACCTATTATGCTCTACTAGTTATCAAAGTTTGGATAACCTTGTAGTAACAGCACTTTTAGAACATTAAAGATGGGCTGGACATGGTGGTGCACACCAGTAATCCCAGCTCTCAGAAAGCAGAGGCAAGAGGATTGCTATGAGTTTGAGGCCTACCTAGCTTACTTAGTGAATTCAGTGTCAGTCCAGCCTGAACTATAGTGAGACTGTTTCAAAAGAACAAAACAACAACTAAAAGTTGTTGACAGGGCCCGGCGGGATGGCTCAGTGGTCTAAAGCGCCTGCTTGGGAAGGCTTGGGTGGCTTCAGGGACCACGGTTCGATCCCCAGCACCACATGCTGCGCCAGCCCTGCCCTCAGGGCGGGCTGAGCTGGCCATAAAAATGAGTGACTAAACAACAAAGGTTCTGAAACAAGAAAAAAATAAATTAAAAAAGCAAAAATAAATAAATAAATAAATAAATAAAAATAAAAAAATAAAAGTTGTTGACAACTTAGACAAAACTAAAAGTCCAAAATAACCTTCTTGAAATGAATTCTGTACTGGGTATGGTAGAACACACCTGTAATCCTAGCAGGAGGATCACTGGCTACATAGTTCAAGGCCAGCCTGAATTACATAGCAAGACTATGTAAAAAAAAAAAAAGTAAAAACATTGCCAGAGCTGTCAAGAGCAGATCAAGGAACTTATGACACACGCATGTTGTTTTAAAAATAATGTCATGCGCCGGGCGTAGTGGTGCACGCTTGTAATCCCAGCACTTGGGAGGCTGAGGCAGGAGGATTGTTGTGAGTTCGAGACCAGCCTGGGCTACAAAAGTGAGCTCAAGACCAGCCTGAAATGCATAGCAAGACCCTGTCTCAAAAAACTAAAAAAGGGGGCTGGGGAGATAGCTCCGAGGCACAAGTGCCTGCTGGGCAAGTGCAAGGTCGTGAGTTCGAACCCTGGTCCCACAAAAAAATAAAATAAATAAATAAACAAATAAATAAATAATAAAAATAATGCCATGCTTAGGGAAGCACAGTGGCCAGGGTTCGGTTCCTGGCCCCGCCTGCCCACTCTTGAACATGCTGAGCCAGCAATGGAGACCAGGTGTGGTGACACATGCCTATAATCCCAGCACTGGGGAGGTACAAGCAGGAGGATTGCTGTGTCAGTAGTGAGACTCTGTACAAAACAAACAAACAAACAAGCAAACAAACAAAAAAAACAGTGCCAGCCTTGGGATCAGGGAGATAGCTCAGGGGCACAAGTGCCAACCTGGCAAGTACAAGGTCCTTAGTTCGATCTCCGGTTTCACAACAAATAAATAAATAAAAACAGTGCCAGCCTAATAGTAAAAATGCAGGGCTGTCAATCCTAGCAACTGCAATGTAATAGTAAAAATGCAAGGCTGTAAATCCTAGCAACCGCAATGTATGAGAAACCAGTGCTTGTTCCATGAAATCAAATTCAGAAGTATAGGTATATATATCAAGGTGCCAAAATCTGTCTGTGGTAAGATTCTGGCTGCTATAAAGTTACTCGGGAAAATTGTGATCTGAAACACCTAAGATTTTAGATGTCAGAAATTTCAAAATGATTGTTCCAGGGCCAGGGAAATAGTTCAGTGGAATAAGTGCTCACCTGGCAAGCATAAGGTCCTGAGTTGAATCCCTGGTACCACAAAAAAAAAAAAAAAAAAAAAAAAAAGTTCCAGACCACCAAGTACAACCTTAAATTATCCCAAAGTTGAGTTCAAATACTTTTAATGTTTCAGTTTTTATTTCTCTTTAGAGTTATCACCCATGCATATCAACAAAGATGAAAAATGAGATAAGTACAGTAAGCTGTGTGTGATGGTGCATGCCTGTAATCCCAGCGCTCAGGAGGCTGAGGCAGGAGGATCATTGCAAGTTCACCAGTCTGGGCTACAAAGTGAGCTCAAGTCCAGCCTGCACTGTGTAGTGAGACCCTGTCTCAAAAAAAAGAAAAGTACAGTAGGTTTTGCAGCATGAAGGTAAATGGAGGATAACTGAAACCATGTTCATGTAAAGGATCTTCTGAAATTTGCTTGGCTCAGTGCTCCCCATAACATACATGGAAAACAATAAGGCTATCTGTGTACACAGTGTAATCTGAGCCAATTGCCAGGCAAGCATAAAAGCAACTGTGGAAAAACAAAGGGCAGTGTAATGCTTTCCATAATTGTTTGAGGTTCCAAGAACCAGAGTTAAAATATGCATTGGAGACACCAGGAATAGATACAAAAAGCTATGCAGGAGATGGCATCAGGTATGCAGTATGCATGAAGAGCAATCCCAACCTAAGTCCACTTGAGGCACACCAATGTAAAAGTAAAGAGAGTTTCACAATCCAAGTCTTGGTGAGCCTACTGCTAAGGTCCCAGCTAAGACGGCATTTCACGGTTCTCTCCAGAAGTCATGTGCCGAGAGCATAGTAGTCTGTGACCTAATGGAACCTGACATAGTCTTCCCATACAACCACCAAAATAATGTTCAAGCTACAAATCTGTAGAAGTTCCTCAGGGAGAGGCTGAGGCAGGAGGATCAGTGCGAGTTCGAGACCAGCCTGGGCTACCAGAGTGAGCTCAAGGTCAGCCTGAACTGCATAGCGAGACCCTGTCTCAAAAAGACAAAAAAAAAAAAAAAAAAAAAAAAAAAAAAAAAAAAAAAAAAAAAAAATGTTCCTCAGGGAATACAATGTGAAAGCCTTCTCTACCACGTGGCCCATCCTGTTTTATATTCTCAGAGTGGTTTCTCACCACTAAGTTTAAAGATGTTAAGTAGCTTTTTTTTTTTTGATTCTAGAATTGAGCAACGTCTCACTCCATAAAACAGAATGTTACCCCATACAGAATGTTTTTTGACAATTGCAGTGAAGAAGATAATATGACAAATGCCAAAAGTAAGTGAAAATTAAGTGTGACTGGAGTTCAAAGCAGAAGATAGATTTAACCAGAGGATAAAGAGTTCTAGACAAGAGGAAGCGCGAATACAGGGGCAGAAAGATAAACATACAAGAGATACTTTCAGGGAATAGAAGTGATCCATTTTCAGACAGGAGAGATAAGTGGGTTGAGAGGGCAACAATGATATAAGGGAAGCAATATGACTTCCAGCCTGCTAGATGCCAGATATGCCAAGCTCATTTTCCCCAACTCAAAGAATGAATTCTTTTTTTTTTTTTGAGGGACCAGGGTTCGAACTCACAATCTTGCACTTGCCAGGCAGGCAGGCACTGTGCCACGAAGCTATCTCCCAGCCCCTCAAAGAATGAATTCTAAAGAACAATGGAAGTTAAGAGTAGGAAAACTTTGAGTGAGAAAGCTCCTGAGAGACAAGACAGGAACAGAAAGTGGGTTGTCAGCCGGGTGTGGTGGCGCACGCCTGTAATCCCAGCACTTGGGAAGCCGAGGCAGGAGGATCGGTGCGAGTTCGAGACCAGCCTAGGCTACAAAAGTGAGCTCAAGGCCAGCCTGCACTGCATAGTGAGACTCTGTCTCAAAAAGACAAAAAAAAAAAAGTGGGTTGTCAATGAGCTTCTCAAAGGAAGTTTTATAGAGCAAAATCTTGAGGTGGGTACAAAACCATGAGATGAGACAAAACTATGATTAATCAATAAGATTATAAATACAGCTATTTAGGTGATATTGACCCAGTGGGGAAGCAGGTCATCAGGTCATGTAGCAAGTACACATGGAAAGGACAAGGACCTTTTTTTTTTTTTTTTTTTTCAGTACTGGGGACCCTGCGCTTGCCAGGCAAGTACTTATTCTACTGAGCTATCTGCCCAGCCCCAGGACAAGGATGTCTTAAGGAGAGGATGGATCAGGAGATACTGGTGACCCCACACACACACTCGTGTATCTAAGTTTTATTGGACCAGGTGACAGCAATTATCATTTCCCCTGGGGAGGCCCAAGACCTGGTCATTCTGTCTCTATCTTAAGGCCTGATCTTCAGCAGCTGTACCTCCAGCCACAGTTGTAATTCATTCTCATCCTTCACACTGACTCCCTGTAGGTCTAACCTACTCTGAGTACCTGTAATATCTCTACCTAACTTAGCTATCTATAATATCATCATGAGGAGGAGAAATGGGGCACATAGGATCTGTAGCTCCCCTGCAATTCACTTCTGCTGCTCTTTTGGAAACTCTTGTTTGGCTGGTGGTGTTACAAATGGCCACTATCTTCTTGCTCTTTAGTGAGATAACCAGATACAAATATCTGTGTAACTGGCACTGCAAAATGGAACTTCAAAAGTTAGAATTTTTCTTTTAGAGATAAGCAACTTCCCCAAACTTCCCCCTCTTGAGTGTATAGCCAAAACTCCCTCAGCCCAGATAAAGTGACAAAATATGCAAATATTGACATGAAGGGGCCTACAGCCCCATTTCCTTTCTATCAGAAACTAAACAATGAGCTGATCATAGCTAGAAATGATAAGGTAGGTGGAGAGGTTTACATTCTCTTTCTGTGCCGTCTCCCCTCTGGTCCTTATTCTGAAAGACTCTTAACCCTCCTGTACACAGCAGGTAGTGATTTGAGGCAAATAGATATCAGAAATAGCTTTTTTTTTTTTTTTTAATGTATTTGGTAGAGAGCTGCACCAACTTTTAGTGATCCTCCTATTTTCGGCCTCCCTAGCACTAGGCTTATAGGCACGCAATATCTTGCCCGCTCTCCATGGTTGGCACAGCGCACGTAGGGTTGGGGCTGGGTTGGCATGTAGTGCTGGGGTTGAACTCTGGTCCCTACGCTTGCCTAAGCAGGTGTTGTGTCTGCTGAGCTCTCTCACTGAGAGCTAGCTTGGAATAATTCCTTGTAGGGATCCGTTGGTCTTATTGCAAATGGCTCTACCCCGGGGAGACACTGCAGTAGGAATAAGACAGACAAGACGAAAAGCTGGGCTAGGTGGTCGCCACTCTTCCTGATGGGCAAGACTAACTCAAGGCACACAGAAAATGATCCTATATTTATTTAATTACTATTACTTTTATTATTATGGCGGGCTCAGCCTGCCCTGGGGGTGGGACTGGCACAGCATGTGATGCCAGGGATCAAACGATGCTCCCTAGACCACTGAACCATCTCCTCTGCCCAGTCTGATCAAACGATGCTCTCTAGACCACTGAACCATCTCCTCTGCCCAGTCTGATCAAACGATGCTCCCTAGACCACTGAACCATCTCCTCTGCCCAGTCCTTTATACTTTTGTAAAGTTTGTATCACAGGACACAAGGCTGCCTAGTGACTAATAGCTGGCCTGAACCTGACAGGATGTTTTTCTCAGCACTGGGGTAGCTTGCTTGTTTGCCTTAGGCAGGGAGGCCCAGTCCCACCTACACATACTTGATCAATTTCCTGGCTTTCTTTCTTTCTTTTTTTTTTGTCTTTTTGAGACAGGATCTCGCTATGCAGTTCAGGCTGGCCTTAGGCTCACTTTTGTAGCCCAGGCTGGTCTCGAACTCACACGAATCGTCCTGCCTCAGCCTCCCAAGTGCTGGGATTACAGGTGTGAGCCATCACGCCCAGCAGAATTTTTTATTTTATTTATTTATTTTTCTCGTTTCAGAACCTTTGTTTGTTTATTCATTCATTTTTATGGCCGGCTCAGCCTGCCCCAAGGGCAGGGCTGGTGCAGCATGTGATGCCGGGCATGGAACCGTGGTCCCTGAAGCCGCCCAAGCTTTCTCAAGCAGGCCTTTTAGACCACTGAGCCATCCCGTCGGGCCCCTCCTGGCTTTCTGTGGCTCCCTCCAATTCCTTTTTACCAAAATAAGTGACCTCCTTTCAGTTGGTCAGCAGCAGACAAGTGAACCTAAGGATATGAAACCAAGTGGCCAGTAGCAGTTTTGGTGAGCCGTATAGGAGGCAAGTTCCTTATCCCAAGAGGCGTCCCTCCTGGCAGGAACTTGGGGAAAGGGACTGACTGCTAGCGGGTGGGTGTACTCATTGCCAGGACTGTTGCAACATTCCAGCAGCTGCTGGGGACACCCTGCACCTGAAGGTCTTCCCCTTTTCCTGTTCATGGCATCAGCCACCTAGAAGTGCTTTTGTGGGTAAAAGGAAGAAAGGTTGTTCGGGGAGTGGATGAGCACACCCTGGTTTCCTGCTGGAAGATACACTCTGTCACTCCAGAGAGTACTCTCTAGACCTTGAATCATTCAGCAGTGGCCTTTAGGTAAGGTAAGGGCTTTCATTATGTGGGATCATTTTGGACCCACTGTAAGTCATTTGGGACAGTAACTGGTTCACACTGCCACTTGGGTTGAGGCAAGTGCCCATACCATCTGTGGCCATTTGGACCTATTGCGGACCATTTTGAGGATACTAACTGATGTGAGAAGGGACTCGGTGGTAGCAAAAAATTCCAGACATCTGTTTTGTCCTTTTAGTTTTCCTTGATACGATTTCACTTACTTTGTGTATTTATTTATATATATATATATATATATATATATATATATATATGTTTATTTATTTATTTATTATGGCTGGGGTGGGGCTAGCACAGCATGTGGTGCCAGGAATTGAACCTTGGTCCTTGCAGTTGCCTAAGCTTGCCTAAGCGGGCATTTTAGACCATGGAACCATCTCATCAGCCCCTACTTTCTTTCATCTTTCCTCTTCATAACCACCTTTGGCCTAGGATGGACAGCAGGATGTCAGTACCTTCTAGAATTATGTAAGCCATTGGAGGCTTCTTTGTGATCCAAAATAAAGTTCAGAGTTCTTGAACCATTTGTTGACCCCCCCAAAAAATTCAGATTAATAGATTTCCTAGAGTAGAGACACTGGTATTGTATTTCACAACTGTTGTAAGTTGCTTAGGAATAAAAGTGCTTGCACTACTTTGCAGCTCCCTAGAAAGTTTTTAGTTACCTGTGACTTAGAAAATGTTGATTTTAGCCGGGCGTGGTGGCTCACGCCTGTAATCCCAGCACTCGGGAGGCTGAGGCAGGAGGATTGGTGCGAGTTCGAGACCAGCCTGGGCTACAAAAGTGAGCTCAGGACCAGCCTCAACTGCATAGCGAGACCCTGTCTCAAAAAGACAAAAAAAAAAAAAAAAAAGAAAATGTTGATTTTATTGTGATACAATATGGGCTGTATAACTGAAAGCAACACTGATTTTATACAACTGTTCTTATGATGATTCTTTGGAGTAACTTTAGCAAAGATAATACCCACAGCTGCTTTCCTTGCCCTTTACTAGATTAGTGACAAGTACAAACAAGAGCCTCCTGTACCCAGTGATCATGCATGCAGCTACTTGGCTAATGTTGATGAGTTTTAATTAGGGTTTAAGATTCCCCTCATTTTGGCGAGCAGTCCTTGATTGATTCTAAACTAGTAGAGTTTCAAAGTATTTGTCAAAACTTGTTTGTTGAAAATTGATTTTTGTCTCCTACCACTTACATTCCTTAACTAAAAAGAAGAAAAGGAGGAAGACAAGGAGGAAGAAGAGGGGCCTGCGAGATAGCTCAGCAGTCTAGAGAACAAGCTTAGGCAAGTGCAGGGATTGTGGTTCAATCCCTAGCACCACATGCTGCACCAGCTCCACCCCCAGGGCAGGCTGAGCCAACCATAATATAAGTAAATAAATGAAGTTAAAAAAGAAAGAAAGGAAATTTGATTATAGATATTTTTCTTTGTGTTTTTCTTAGTGAAGAGTATTTTTCCTAAACTGGTTTCTTTTTTTTTTTTTACATACTAGCCTTGAGCAATATGGCCAAGTACACTTATTTATTTATTTATTTATTTATTTATTTATTTCAGAACCAAGGATTGAACTCAGGATCTTGCACTTGCCAGGCAGGCACTTGTGTCTGAACTATCTTCCTGGCCCCAGGCCATGCACATTTCTGAATAGTTACAATATGTCTCAATTTTGATACAATGCAAAGTTCCTTAAAACCTGGGGCAGGAGCTTTTAAACTGGCCAGACATGGTGGTGCAGGCCTGTAATGTGACACACATACCAATATGAAACTAGCTGGGCATTCTTTTACTTAAATTATTTAGCTTCTTAGAAAATGTTATGTTCCAGAATTAGTAAGGCATCTTTTTTTTTTTTCTGTCTTTATTTTTTTTTTTTTATGGCCGGCTCAGCCTGCCTTGAGGGCAAGGCTGGCGCAGCATGTGGTGCTGGGGATCCAACCGCAGTCCCTGCAGCCACCTAAGCAGGCGCTTTAGACCACTGAGCCATCCTGCCCCGCCCCTTGTTTTTTTGTCTTTTTGAGACAGGGTCTCGCTGTACGGTTCAGGCTGGCCTTGAGCTCAGTTTTGTAGCCCAGGCTGGTCTCGAACTCTCACCAATCCTCCTTCCTTAGCCTCCCAAGTGCTGGGATTACAGGCGTGCGCCACCACGCCCAGCTAGTAAGGCATCTTAAATTTATTTATTTATTGTTTCACAACCTTTGCTTGTTTATTCACTCATTTTTATGGCCGGCTCAGCCCGCCCTGAGGGCAGGGCTGGCGCAGCATGTGGTGCCCGGGATCGAACCTCGGTCCCTGAAGCCACCCAAGCTTTCCCAAGCAGGCGCTTTAGACCACTGAGCCATTCTGCCGGGCCCGATTTTTTTTTTTTTTTTTTTTTTTTTTTTTTTTTTTTTTTTGGTGGAATCAGGGTTCGAACTCACGACCTTGCACTTGCCCAGCAGGCACTTGTGCCTCGGAGCTATCTCCCCAGCCCCCCCAGCTAGTAAGGCATCTTAACAGGCAGTATTTTACTAGTCATTTGTTACAAAAATTATGGCTTATAATAAAAATGGCTATTCTGCTTGAGGGCTCCCAAACTAAGTCTATGAAGCTGGGCATGGTAGCACACATCTGTAATCCCAGCACTTGGGAGGTTGAGGCAGGAGGATCAGTGAGTTCAAGACCAGCCTGGGCTACAAAAGTGAGCTCAAGGCCAGCCTGAACTGCATAGCAAGACCCTGTCTCAAAAAGACAAAAAAAAAAACAACAAAAAACAGTCAAAGAGAAAATACAGGCAGCCGTTTTTGCATGCATTAACTTGTGTCTGTGTATACTTTTTTTTTTTTTTTTTGAGACCAGGGTTCGAACTCACGACCTTGCACTTGCCCAGCAGGCACTTGTGCCTCAGAGCTATCTCCCCAGCCCCTGTGTATACTTTGTTCAGCCTTACTATTAACATCTTCTGAGAGGTGGGTGAGATTGCTCAATAATCTAAAGTACCTGCTTAGGCAAGCTTAGGCAAAGTGTTGAGACCACAGTTCAATCCTGGGCACCACATGCCACACCAGCCCAGCCCCCGGGATTTATTTTTTTTGGCCACAAAAATAAAATAGGAAAAAAAAAGAAATGAAATAGCTTTTGAGAGTAGCTGGTGAGATAGCACAGTGGTTTAAAGCACCTGCTTTGGCAACCTTAGGCAACTGCAGGGACTGCAATTGGATCCCTGGCACCTGGCACCACATGCTGCGCTTGCCCCAGCCCCAGGGCAGGCTGAGCCGGCCATTAAAAAAAAAGTCTATATTTTCTGGGCATGGTGGCACATGCCTGTAATCCTAGCACTTGGGAGACTGAGGCAGGATTGATGTGAGTTCAAGACCAGTCTGGACTACAAAAGTGAGCTCAACGCCAGCCTGAACTGCATAGCAAGACCCTGTCTCAAAAAGACAAAAAAAAAAAAAAAAAAAAAAGCTTTTGGGAGTTCAAATAATTTTCAGTTCTTGGTGTCCTGAGCAAAGAATTGGCCAAGAAGAAGGGAGGATTTACATTTGCTGAAGGTGAGTGGGCTCTACAGAGCAAGTGGTCAGGGGAAGGGCTCACGGCAGCCCAAGGAGGGGCTGTTTTGGACCTTGAATTCCTAGACTGCTGCTCATCATATAAAGAAGGCATTGGAAATGGCTGTCCCATTAGAAACTCACTTAGGGCTGGGCGTGGTGGCGCATGACTATAATCTCAGCACTTGGGAGGCTGAGGCAGGAGGATTGGTGCGAGTTTGAGACCAGCCTGGGCTACAAAAGCGAGTTCAAGGCCAGCCTGAACTGCATAGCAAGACCCTGTCTCAAAAAGTCAAAATTAAAAAAAAAAAGTTCTAAAAATCCTTTCAAAGATTTTTATCTATTTTTACTTTTTCTGGGCCAGTGAGATAGCTCAGCTGTCTAAAGCGCCTGCTTAGGCAACTGCAGGGACTGCAGTTCAATCCCTGGCACATGCTGTGCCAGCCTCACCTCTAGGGCAGGCTGAGCTGGCCATAGCATAAAGTTAAAAAAAAAAAAAGAGTATGGTATCAGGTGCCTCTATTAGGTGTGGTGGTAGCACACAGAGTGCAATAATCCCTACACTCATGAGGCTCAGACATTAGGACAATTTGGAGTTTGAGACCAGCCTGAGCTACAAAGTGAGCTTAAGCCCAGCCTCAGCTGCACAGTGAGACCCTGTCTCCAAAAGACAAAAAAAGAAAAGTGTATTAGGGGCCAAGGAGATGACATATATGTGTATGTGTATATATTTTATGAAGGCAGACTTCCAGGTACAAAGATTTTTTTTTTTTTTTTTTTTTTTGTCTTTTTGAGACAGGGTCTTGCTATGCAGTTCAGGCTGGCCTTGAGCTCACTTTTGTAGCCCAGGCTGGTCTCAAACTCACACCAATCCTCCTGCCTCAGCCTCCCGAGTGCTGGGATTACAGGCGTGAGCCACCACGCCCGGCTAAGATTTTTAAATATCATTCTATTGTAGAACATGTAGAACAAGTAATTTCCACATATCAACTACAACTTTTGACATTTTTTTTTTCCGATTTTTTTTTTCCTGGACAAGGGGATTGTTTTGAGACATTAAGCTTTTTTTTTTTTTTTTTTGGGACTGAGGTTTGAACTCACAACCTTGCACTTGCAGGCAGGCACTTGTGCCACAGAGCTATCTCCCCAGCCCCTTAAGTTGTGTTTAACAGGGTGTTTTATGTAAATTTTTCTTTTTTTTTTTATCTATTTAGTGCAGAATCTACAGGGTCTCACTACACAGCTCAGACTTGTATTGATCCTCCTGTTTTCAGTCTCCCAAGCACTGGAATTACAGGCACAGGCCAGCACACCCAGTCTCAGTTGCTTTCTCAGGGTGTCCAGCGGCTGCTAGATGATAATAAAAATAATATACATTTAGTTGCGTATGGTGGTGCACAACTGTAATTCCAGCACTTGGGAGGCAGAGACAGGAGGATCCTTGCTAGTTAGAGATCAGCTTGGGCTACAAAGTGAGCTCAAGGCCAGCCTGAACTGCATAGCAAGACCCTGTCTCAAAAAGACAATAAATAAATAAATAAATAAATAAATAAGTAAGTAAGTAAGTAAGTAAGTAAGTAAAAAAATAACATAGACTTGATTGGAGTCAATGAAAAAGCAGTAGATTGCAGAAATGACATAAAAACCCTATTTATATATGTCATAGCAGAACTGGCAGGGAAAAGAATTTGACATACAGATAAGTGAGGCAAGTCAATTCCAATTTGCCAGCCAGGTGTGGTGGCACATGCTTGTAATCCCTGTGCTTGGGAGGCTAAGGCAGGAGAATCGCTACAAGTTCGAGACCAGCCTGGGCTACAATGTGAACTCAAGGCCAGCCTGAACTGCATAGCGAGACCCTGTCTCAAAGAGACAAAAAACAAACAACAACAACAAAAGACAAAAAGCAAAATTACAATTTGTCATGATAAAAAAAAATATATACATATATATAGCAAGGCATGTGATAGTCAAGATTCCAGAGATTCAACAGAAGAGATTATTAAAAGCAGTTAGAAAAAGAAACAAATCATGTATAAGGAAAAGCCCATTAGAATCATAATGCACTTCTCAACACAGAATTGGAGTGAAGAATTTCAGGCCCTAAGAGAATACAATTTTTTTTAAAAAATACAGTTCCCAACACAGATTAACATACCCTGCAAAAATATCTTTCAAAACTTCCATGAAAAAGAACATCTGAGGAAATTTATGATCATCAAACCAGTACTCCAAAATGTTTTGAAGGACATTCTATTGATTTTTTTTTTTTTTTCTTCAGAACTGAGGATCAAACACAGGACCTTGCACTTGCCAAGCAGGCACTTGTGCCCCTGAGCTATCTCCCCAACCCCTTTGAAGAACATTCTAGAAAGAAGTAACAAGGACTACAACTTCATGATCCCTGACAGAAGGACTCCACTAGGCAAGGCAAACAAATAGAGGAGGAAAAATAGGAGGAGCCAACAAGAGGAAAATAATATAACAAGGATTCAAGGACAAGTCAATACATATCAATTGTAAGCATCAATGTTTATTTTTATTTATTTATTTTTTACTTTTTGAGACAGGGTCTCGCTATGCAGTTCAGGCTGGCCTTGAGCTCACTTTTGTAGCCCAGGCTGGTCTCAAACTCGCACTGATCCTCCTGCCTCAGCCTCCCAAGTGCTGGGATTACAGGCGTGCGTCACCACGTCTGGCTTAAGTGTCAATGTTTTGTTTTGTTTTTTAAGTGTCAATGTTAATAGTCTCAATATACTAATCAAAAGATACAGATTGGCAGAGTGGATCAAGAAGCAAGATCCAAGGGCCAGCCAAATAGCTGAGTGGATTAAAGTGCCTGTTTAGGGGCTGAGGCTCAGTCCCCTGAGTGCTGTGCCAGCCCCGTCCCTAGGGTGCACTGATATGGTGATTGAGACTGGTCATGGTGGCACACCACTGTAATCCCAGCGCTTGGGAGGCTGTAAAGAGGAAGATCATTAGAAGTCCAATCTAGTAGTGAGACCCTGTAGACCCTGTGCTATATAGAAGAAGAAAAGGCAGAGGCAGAGGCAGAAGAGGAAAAGGAAGAGGCAAGATCCAACAATATGCAGTATATCAGATACACCTCTGGGGGTTTGATCCACATCATGCTGTGTCAACCCTGCCCATGGGCCTGCTGAGACAGCAATTAAGACTGGTTGTGGTGGCATGTACCTGTAATCCCAGGGCTTAGGAGGCTGAAAACAGGAGAATTACTGTGAATCCCTTCTCACTACTTCTTTACAGTGTAGTAAGACCCTGTAAACCCTCTCTTAAATAAAAAAA
>PVJA010019024.1:0-39036 GCA_004027025.1 Myocastor coypus
TATATGGTTTAGAAATAAATTTAAGAAGCCAACTACAGCTGACATAAATCCAGAACTGTTTCTAAACAAACAGAACACATTTCAGTTCTTTTACTAGGGTTCATTCAAGGTATGAAAGATGCAGACTAACTGCTCAGGGAATTAAATACATAAACTAATTAAGACAAGTTTAAAGACTAAAATTCAGTATAATTTAGAAGTATCAAGCATCTTATACCCTAATTATGCAAGATATTTATCAAAAGAGGGATCTAAGAAGGCAAGAAAATATTGAAGATGTGAACCACCTGTACAAATTGTACAATTATGAAAGGCCAGCTGAACGAATGCTACTACAGTGAAGATTGTTCTCCAGAAAATGATTCCAAAATATAATTACAGTGGTGAGCTTTAGAATAATTTATAATCACAACTAATCTTATTGGTTATTGTTATTGCCTTCTGAATAACCACTTATATAGACTAGTAATTATTTTAAGCAAGATCTGAAGTAGAAAAGTTTGATTCACTTTCATCCATTATTTACTTCATCGTAAGTGTTTTCTGTGTTATAAAACCACCTCCCAAAGAGTTATTGGGCAATAATTATTTGAATCTTATATGTAACCACGTATTAATATTGGGAAGGCAATATTCTGCTTCCACCCAGCTGGAAAATTCCTTTCACCATTAATCTGTATGATATATTTAGCTCATATAGGGGCTGACCAGTCAGGAAATTGTTTATATAAATTCTTTTCTCTCTTGCCTGAAGAAAGAGACCAAATTGATTATCTGTTTATTATATTATATCGTACTGGGGAGAGGAGTCTACCAAAAATATATAGGCTATTAACTTCTGGGGTTACTTGCAATTGATGGTTTCTAACACTGATAATTTTAATAGAATTATTAAAAGTCCAAGTCATCATACCATGCTTGGGATAGGGAAAGTTGTGGGAAAGTTTCCACTAAAAAAGAGACTTACAAAATATTGTATTTGGATCTTATACTTGAGAACGCCCCATTGCTTTTAGATACTCCAATTCAAACACACTGAGTCAGAATCTCTAAGGTGATATCCACACATCTACATTATAATCAAATGTTCCCCAATACCACTGCAAGGACTTTAATTGTGCACAATAAAAGTTACTGCAAATTACGTGCTCTAAGAACAAATACTATAAGCCAATGTAGCACAGCTGGGAAGTGGTGTTTTTTGTTTGTTGGTCAGTTGGTTAGTTGATTTGTATTTAGTATAAGGTCTATATCTCAACACAGACAAGACTTGTAGTGATTCTACTGTTTTCAGCCTACCAAGCTCTGGGATTACAGGCACATTCCACCATGCCCAATTTCCATCACTGTCTCAGTGCACCCTGGGGTGGAGCAGGAACTACAAGCTGGAGATCAAGCCCTGATCCCTGCATCTGCTTAACCAGACTCTTTAGTCTGCTAAGTTATCTGACTGGCACCAGAAGTGGTGTTTGAATGAGAAAATGATACAAATTATCTGGAAATGGGATCATTTTCTATTTGCTTAATGAAAATCTGACTGTTACTTTCCTATACCCTAACAGAATAGGGACTGGGGGGAGGAATCAGGGGCACAGAGGTAAGAAGAGGACTACAAAGGCTACAACTTATGGATCACTGGTTGTCCATAAAACAATGCTCCATATCATATTACAAATCTATTATAAGATAGGAAATAGTATAAGGTAGTAGCTATAAGTCTTGACTTTATAGTACATAGGATCTGAATTAAAATCCTGATGTGTTGCCAGCAATTTCTCTTCCTCATTAGTATTTCTAATACATGATTGCATGTTTGATTTAGATCCATGCCTTTTAAACACAAACAAGATAACATCACTATGCATGCTTATAGAATATTGATTTTTTCTCATTTCTTCTAAAACAAGAGTCAAAATTCTTTCAGGGCATTACAAGTATGCATGATATAATTTCTTTCTATTTCTCCAGTTTTATCCAAATCATTGTCTCTGATCACACATATCAATTCAAACTAACTCATCCTTTTTATTGCTAGAAAACATGAAGGTTTATTTTTCTGTCTCTGAACTCTTACACATGCCCTTTAATCCACTAAAAATGCTTTCTCTATACATCTGTGTATCCTTCTTTTCTAAGTCTAAACATTAGTTTTTTAGACAAAGCTTTGATGGTCATGCTGTATAGGTAGGGCCAACAAGCTGAAAAAAATGTAGCTTCTATATTTATAGTACAACATAAAAGCAAATGATCAGTTCTAGAACCACAGCATTTGACTTAGAATGTACCAAGCCCTAACTAGATATGTCTGTTTTTGTAACTATTGTGTGTTTCACAATGCCAACAATTAGTTGTACTGGTTAATTGTATGTACTTATTTTCTCTTTATATAATTAGTGTCAACTTCCTGTGCTATAATAAGGTCCAAAAGGGCTCATTCTGGGTTAGATCTGTCTGCCACTACAAATGCCATTTCTGATCAGAGACCCTCCAGAGTCTCTCAAAATATTTGCTAAAGGAAGAAAGGCATAGAGAGGAGCCCCAAGCAGTACTTTTGCTTTGTTGTTATCATGGAATTTAGCATATTATGTTGTATTTGATTAGATTAGAAGTTCTATGGGGGCCACTGAGATGCTTCAATGATCTAAAGCACCTGCTTAGGAATGCTTAGGCAACCACAGGGTCTATGGTTCAATCCCCAGCACCACATGCTGGGCCAGCCTCACCCCCAGGACAGGCTGAGCCGGCCATAATTAAATAAATAAATAAATAAATAAATAAATAAATAAATAAATAAGTTCTACCTGCATCTCTATGGACTCCTTGATAGTAGAAATCATTTTTTTTTTTTGTCTTTTTTGAGACAGCGTCTCGCGATGCAGTTCAGGCTGGCTTTGAGCTCACTTTTGTAGCCCAGGCTGGTCTCGAACTCGCACCAATCCTCCTGCCTCAGCCTCCCGAGTGCTGGGATTACAGGCGTGAGCCACCACGCCCAGCTGATAGTAGAAATGATTTGTCAGTCATCTGAGATTCACAGGGTGTTGGGTATTTATCCTCCAGTATCTGTTAAATTTCTCATAGAATAATATTCTATGAGTTGCTCATTGCATAATGGAACACTAAGTTCACTAGCAATAGGAGGAAAAGATTATTTTTTTACCTACATGTAAAACATGACTATATTTTTCTATAAATAAAATGAGACAATTAGAAAAATTAAGAAGTTGAAAAGGAGGAACTCGGGGGAATAGATAATTCTAGATTTGAAATCCTGAAGAGCTGTCCAGGATAAATTCATACTAATTCATGCTTTCATAAAATGTGCAAATCAGGAAAGTAGATAAACCAAAAGCAAATGACCGAGTTCTTCATCATTGAAAATTTTGGACAATGTTGTAAGATTATTATTGCTGAAAGAGTTAAAACAATAAGAAATGGGTCACTGTTACCAATATGTTCCTATGTGATTTTTACTTTTATGTCAATCTGTTAAGTCATGAGATCCAAAATTTGTAGCCTTTTATTTTTCAGCTTCCACATTTAATATTTGTCAGATCTTATTCTTTCCCCTTTCTGAACACATCCCTTACCTGACTGCTCCTATTTCATGCTACTAATTCTGTTGGGTCCTCTTTATAGCTTTGCAGATTGCTCTGCAATTTTCTGTTCCTGCCACTGGTCTTTCCCTCCACTTTATTCTCTCATTCTCCCAACTTTTTGCCTTGTTCTTGTGGTGATTAGAACTGGCACATCAGATATTAGCATTTCCTTATTCATCTTCTTTGGTAGCTTCTCATTATCCAACAGGTAGACGCAAATTGTAGCATATGACCTCAAACCTGTTGTTTTGCAGTCTACTTCCTGTAATGTGTACTCACAGACCATTTATCCTCTGCTCTGGACTGGTTAGGATGCTAGCTTTTTCTCTCCTAGTGCCTTACCTTTTATGCTTTCTAGTTTTTAGTCACTCTTTCACTTTGATCAGGAATTTTTGTCTTTTGGAATATCAGTCACTTTTTCATCCTGCAACAAAATGCTGAACCCTCACAATTCAAGGGAAAAGAGGTCTATTTTGGCTAAAGGACTTTTGAGGATTTAATGCTTAGTCAACTGGCTTCAAGGCATATGGAGCATGGGGATAGGGCCAAGGGGAGGAGAGCTTCTCTGGGCAGCTGGAAATGGAAAAGGGAGGAGTTGGAGACAAAAATACACATTTCCAAGCCATGTGCCCAGGCATCAACCTCCAGCAGGTCCCATGTGCTAGCAGCACTTTCAGCTACTGAGATCATCAGTGGGTAAATCCATTCCTGAGTATAGCACCCTCATGACCCAATCACCTTCCACACACATGAGAGGTTGAGGAAACGTTTTAGATTTGCGGGGATCAACCACACATTTGGCACTGCATCAAGGCCAGCCCGAAGAAGCTGGAGCACCAGGGGCAAGCCATGTTGACAAGTTATTTGAACTAAAGTAAAGCCAGTCCCAGGAACATAAAATGCGACAGACAGATCATGGAAACAAGCTGAGCTCTAGCTCAGTTACATATCAATGGGTGTCCAACCTTGGTGTTCCTCCATGTTGACTAATGCTAAGATCGTGCACATTTGGCCCCATTGTACACCTCCCTACCCTTTTTTACTATGTATAGATGAGATGTAGACCAAGCTTCATTGTCAGTGCCCCTCAACAGGACAGGAAAGGCCTTACCTGGCCCCAGATTTTCTTTTACTATGTGTCTTGTCAATTCTTAATCTTCCATCACCCCTCTCTGTACCTCTCTGGCCAGATGGGCCACAGCATAGATCTAAATAATAACACCTAGGTCAAGCTGTCAAAACCTGCTCTTCCTTTGCAACTCAAGTTACTTTTGCTTCCAGTTTTTCTGGATTCCTCTGCTAAAACAAGTCTTCTCCCTCCCATGATTTCATAGTACTTCCAGCACTCTTATTTTACCATACACTATAGAGACTTTTGGATAATTTAGACTTGTTACTTGATTACACACCAGGCACAAACCATTTGTTGTTTGGTTCAGAATAATTTATGGTGTTGACTACAGTTCCCTGCATGTGGATATTGACCTGTTGGCCAACAAATTCTATTTAAACTCTAATAATTCATTTCAGTGCAATTATCTGATTTGTTTCTTAGAAGCTCTGCTTTATCACCCCAATTACAAATAAATTCTATATAACAAAAATGTTCTAGCTACTGTCCTGGCATTTAAAAAATTCAGAAAATCATAATGACGGCACATTATTAAAATTGCAAAATTTCTAAATGTTATCTAAGTAATAATTTAGAGCCCACATTATAAAATTTATAAAATATTATATCATATAGTGTGGCTTTTTGGAGATGAGAAAGGATTTTTTATTGTATTTAGTACAAAGTCCACAGTGTCTACAGGGTCTCATCACACAGATTGGACTCGTAGCAATTTTTCTGTTTTCAGCTTCCAAAGTGCTGGAATTACAGACATGCACCATCATACCCAGTCTCAGTTGCTGTCTCAGTGCGCCCCAGGAGGCAGAGCTGGCATGACAAGCTGGGAATTAAACTGTGGCCACTGTGCTCTGCCTAAGCAGGCACTTTAGTGCACTGAGCTATCTGGATGGCCCGAGGAAAGAACACTTTTGATTGAGCAGTAGAATACTGGCTTGGGTTTGAAAAAAATGGGTGTTTTTTAAAATATTTCATTTCTTCACTTTTTCAGTATATTTTTATTGAGAAGATGCTATATGCTAACAATAGGAAATGTGATGGGTAATAAATGTAGTCTTCCTGCAGATATCTGCATCTGCAGATAGGAAAGCATAATTGAATAATTCCATAATCAAATCAAATCAAATAATCTGCTATTATAAATATGCAAATAGGAAAGGTTTTATGGGATGAGGTCTTTGGCACATTTACCAAGTGTGAGTACATTCTTTCAGAGAGGGGAGCAAGACTTCCTTGTGGCAGGTGACAACAGTGGGATACAACTGACCCCAGAAGGATAAAAGTCAATATATTGGTCAAAAGATAAGGTTAGATGTTTAGCAAAAGAGGATTATATGTGCCCGCATCACACATTGTTCAGAGGAAGATGAAAAACTAACAATAGGCATCCAAGCAAAGACGGCCTAGAGAAGGACAGTACTCGGGATCTAATCTTAGAGGATCATGAAAGCACTGGTAAGTATTTTTAATTTTCTCATTGCTGAGACCACTATATCCAAAGTCTGAAGTTAAAAGAGGAAAAGTTTATTTAGCTCACAGTCCGTGAGGTTGTGGTCCATAACCTTCTGGCTCCAACATAAGGTGGCATGTGGCAGAGGGTACAGTTCACAGTAGGAGAAGAGAAAACAGCAGAAGCAACATGAGAGAGAGAGAGAGAGAGAGAGAGAGAGAGAGAGAGAGAGAGAGAGAAAGAGAGAGAGACAAAGACAGAGACAGACAGAAAGAAAGACAGAGACAGACAGACAGACAGACAGACAGACAGACAGAGAAAGATAGAGAAAGACAGAGAAACCTCTTTCTGTCCCTTATATTGTATCCAGTCTGCCAGGGTTAGTACAGTGCCAATTCAAATGGTGGACTGATCCAGCAATCATCCACCCTTACTTCTAACATTCTTAATCCCAGCTAGAAATCAATTCCATACTCCAGATTCAACCACCTTAGAAAGACTATGGCCAAGTGGCAAGTGGGGGGGGGCATCTAGACCAAAACTATAGCAAGCATTCTGGTTTTTACCCTATAAACAACAAAATGCTTCTAGAATATACTGTATTATTAATAGGAGAGAAGTTGAGGTGAGTGGAACAGTGAGGACAATCCAATTTCCACCTTAGAAAATCTTCTCAAAGATCCACCATTAGATTTTCAAAACTACAACTGATGCTGGTTTGAGACTCACATACTGTTTATACAGGAGCCAGACAAGCTTGCCCCTGTCAAAGCCCTTACATCTCCTCCTATTTTTAGTTGGACCAAGCTCAAGCTCTTTTCTCCTGGCTTTCATGGTCCTAGAGGATCTGATCTTGTTCTACGTAGGCCCATTCATTCTTCCCTCATCATTTCAAACCTTCCACCCTACTCATTGTCTCATAGCTGCTCCCCACTTCCCCACAGCTCCCATAGACTGTGAAGATTCTCCCTGCATCATCTGTCACCAAGATTTTTATTTACTTTAGGTTCAGCTTTCTCTTGCTTACTGACATTCACCTTTTTCTGTGCCTCTAAATGCACAAACTAGCGCCATAAAATTAATGTATGACGTCACATAATTTCATTCGTGTATCTGTTATCTTCCCAGAATGTTCATTTCCTCAAAGTAGAAGACAAGAATACCCAACATTTAAAGTTAAAGGAGGAAAGGTTTGTTTAGCTCACTGTGCATGAGGTTGGGTCATGAGTTGTTTTTAGTGGGTTGCTGCTGTCAGCATACTTCTATATAAATGGTAGGTTTCGAAGATACATGCTTGACTAAAGGCTTTGAGTTCTCTTTTGGCACTAGAAGGTCGCTGGTGGGAGGACTTGAGAGCAAAGATGGAGATCACTGGCAAGATTTGTATGAGGTTAAATGCTGTTAGTACTTAACATGGGCAAAGCATCATTCCAAGAGTGAATAAAGCCAAATAAAGTGCTAGGTTACAAAGTAAAACATACAAATTTCATTTATAGTTTTAAGATATCAAATATAAAATATTTCAAATGTATATAAAATAGCAAAAGGGCCAAGGAATCCCTCTACCCCTTGCCCAGTTTCCCATTTGCAATTATGCAAATATCTGGCTTTTGCTCAAACTTACACCCTCTTCTAAGTTTAGCATCCCTTTTTGGTCCTTGCATATAAAAGTTGTATTTTCCTACTGTCTTTTTATACTGTTCAAGAAAGAAGCCACAATGCAAACCATTACTAAGAATTTACAGGTTTCTTTGCCATAAGGTATCCTGTTATTAAGTGCAGACTCATTGAAATTCACTACTGGAATCAGCTCTCAGTCTTGGTCAGACTGAACTCTTTCAGATGACAGGACAAGGTCTTGTAACTAGCTTGGTGGGTCACAAGCATGCGGTGGGACTCACAGGGGCTTAATCAGTGTTTACAGATGATATCTGACAAGTAGGTTCTGAGCCTGAAATGCAAATTAAAGAGAAGAGAAGTATTTTGAATTAATATGTAACATTTCAGTGACCTTTCTCAGATGTAATCAGTTGGAGAGGCAAATGATAGGATTTCTCTCATGCTGCAATTCTAATAATGAGCTTACTTGTGAAAATATGCTGTTGATCTTTTGCTCAAATTTGGTGTCTATACCATATTTATGTTTGTTGAATTAAGAAATAAATGAAAGGATCAAATATTTGATCTCTACATGAAATGATACCTAATATTTAAAATTTCAATATGCTTTTACCACCAAAGAGCCATTTTTAAAAGTAGAAAGTTTTTGTACCCACATGAAAGATGACAAACCAGGAATAGTAAATAACTGCCTTACCTGGATACAAGCATTTTGTCCCTTTTGCTGGATCATCAAGCGAGTCTACCATTGTGTTTATTCTCCAGTTCACTGAATCAACAATCTGAATGGACAGCTGCCATAGCAATTTGATTTGTCCTCACACTTTGGCACCTATAATAGAACTGTGTTTTACCATCAATTCATGTCATGAAGGTCAAGATGATCATATTCAACACCTCCAAGTGCAAAGGAAGAGCACCAACCTCCTCTAGAGTTTCCGAGTATCCTATGTCATTACTAGGGAACATGTTCACACAGACGCACCTCTTACTTCTGAACTCTGAAGATGGAGTGCTGTATGTTAACCATTGCTTTCTCCAAGAACTGAGGGAATAATTGTTACTTTAGTTCAGTGGAACTCTGAGATACTCATAGGAACAGATGATTGAGCATCAGATGATGCTGACTTGGATAAATCCTCAACCATGGTCATCTGAGACTCCCCTCTTTCACTGTCCTCTTGACTTTTATTAAAGTAGGAAGAATTGATTAAGGGACCTTTGTGTTGTGCTCTTGCAATTTCATGTAAAATCTCTTCATTTACTATGTGTCACTTCCTCTTCTTCAAACTATGATTTGAAACTCAAAGGAAATGACTCCTCACCCTCTCACCTCATACAATTTCTGCTGTCACAGTCTTTTACCAAAGGAAGTGAAAATAATAATTTACCCATGAAAGAGAGAGTAGGACCAAATATTAAAAGAAAAAGTGGGAAATTTTTTTAATATCTCAAAAATACTCAATTTGTTTATTGAATGATAATGAAAGAGAAATTACACTAACAAAAATGGAATACATTATCATGATGTTTGACCATATTAAAAGGAACTTGACAATACTGAATGAACTTCATTGGGAAAGAGATGATTGTATGTGCATAAAAGCATAACAATATGAGATAACTCATAATGGTGGGAATAAAAATGTTGCATGAGGCAGGACATACTATTGTATTCTGTGTAGCTCAGCCATGAGTAACAGTTACACAGTAATACTAGTGAAAGTTGTAGGTATTAATTAAGTCAAATTGTAATATACATAAAGTGGCAAGTGGTGAGGGAAGAAATGAGAAACGAAGAAGGAAAAGTGGATAGATGAATATTACGTGATGCTATTGAAAACGAAGGAATTAAAAAATTATCAATAGATACATATTATGCCCCAACATATAGGTAGATCACAGGTAAAACTGCTGAAAGAGTGGAATAAATTTGTCCCGGGAGACCAAGGAGGGAAGAGGTTCAGGCTAGGGATTTCTGGTTTCCATAAGTTTTGCAACTGTTTAAACTGTGTAAATTCTCCCCTTCACAAAAGTAAAAGTTAATCTAAATTTCAGTGTAATCTGAAAAACTGATAGTGCCTGAATTAATGATAGTTTGTAGTCTCTTAATCTTTTGTTTTCTTAAAACAAGGGTAACATAGGCTCCTAAAATGAAACTCTAACTCAGATAAAAGTATAAACTGGAAACATGAAGCCTCTAAAATTCCACCACTCAGAGAAAGCTACTGTAGACAGTTTAAGGCATAGCTTCTCCAAATGTAAGTATTTATTAGAAATATAATTATGGGCTGGGGAAATAGCTAGCAGACAATTACAATTAGTGGACTAAAGCACCTACTTAAGCAAATGCAGGGACTGTGGTTCTATCCCTGGCACCACATGCTATTCCAGCCCCGCCCCATGGTTAGCTGACCACCCAGAGCCCAGGCCAGGTGCCACCACCTGTCTGTAACCTCAGTGCTGGGGAGGCTGAAAGCAGGAGGCTCACCACGAGTCAGGTCTGCATAGTTAGACCATGTAAAAACTAAATACATTAAAAAACAATACAATTGCATTTCAGAATCTGTTTTGCGACTTCTATTTCTTTCTCCTTTTACAGATCTTAGATATATGTGAATGTCAATAGTATTTTGTAGCATGGATATATAATCAATGTAGAACATAAAATGTTGTATCATATGATTGCTAAATTTTCATTTGCTGATTTTTCCCAAATTCCCAACAATATTTCTACAAATGTTTTATACATATATGTTCATGCAATTGTAAGAGTGTCTTATGAGCACTAGTTTTTAAAGTGCAAATGCTAGCTCAAAAGGGTGCAAGAACTGTATGCTTTGTGACTTTTGCTAAGCATTCCAATGATGTTGGTAGCTCCACCAACATTAGGTATAAATGCCCAGTATACTATTCTATTAACTCTTATCTGAGTTTTATCAGAAAAACTGCTATTATAAAAAAAATTATATTTACACTGCTGTAAACTTAACTGTGTCTCCCAAAATTCACCTGTGGAAGCCCTAATCCCAGCATGACTGTACTTAGAGCTAATGTCTGAGGAGATAAAGGTTTGTAAATTCATACAACTAAAAGTAAATTCACACAAGTACAAGTAAAATACTTGTAAAAATAAATGTTTAAAGGTAAAACAAAAAAACCCACCATATATCTTTTATTTTTTATCCTGCCTCAGGTTTATTTGTACAAAGAACACAGGAGGACATCAGATGCCCACAGATGGGACCCCAGGGATCACATCAGTCCTGTTTTTACCTCAGCAGATAAGAGGCTTTTACTGTGGAGCCTTCATGGGGGCCTTGATCTTGGCTGGAGCATGGGCCTTTGGCCAGCAAGGCCTGTGACCCTTGACAATGCATGCACAGATACCCTTCCCAAGCTTGGGGTGGGCAATATAGGCAAGTTAGCAAGCCTGCGGTTTACTCCATTTGGAATGCTCTTGGGCTTGACCTCCTTGGGCTTGATGAAGGCCTTGATAGCCTCTGCATGTGCATTCATGGTCTTGGCATTGTTTGCTTGAAACCCTTCTTGTTGTGCTTCTTGGCAAAATGCATGTTCCTAAGGAACTTGGGATAGACCTCCTTCAGAGATTTGTATCTGTGCCATTTTGGTGACTGGTTGTTCGTGATGTGGTTCTTGGACTTGGCCATAATTGCACCATAAACTGTGGTTGCCAAGTGCCTAGAACTGGAAGAAGAAAAAGCCCCACCATGTATCTTATTTGTAACATTTTAAAATCATGTTTCACAGATAATTTTCTGTTTCACCAAATAATGGCTAAATTTTAATATATTGAATTAAGTGTTACTTTCAAGTTGGTGGAGGTAACCCAACAAGTTATACTAAGGAATAACTTTGAGGGTCAGAGATGTAGCTCGGTGGTTCAATGCCTACCTGGCAAGCACAAGGTCATGAGTTCAATTCCCTATATAACTCTCCTCAAAAAATACAGAATAGCTTTCAATAAAAGTACTAAGATGCAAAAATGGAAAAGAAACGAGAAGGATGGGAGTATGGTAAATATAATTTCTTCATCTTCTCTTATGAAGAGACAGAGGGCCGCTAGAAAGAAAGCCCTTACAGGACATGACTCAGACAGACCCTGAGCAGGGACATCTAAGGCACAAAACTGTGAGCAGAAGTTAATCTTAGTTAAGACATGCAGTCTGTGCTGTTTTGTTGTGGCAGCCTGAGTAGAACAAAATATATTTTATGTCATTCATAAGCCCTATCCAAGTAGTCACAGAAATTTCAAGTGGTGATGTAAGGCGTAGACTGCAACTGTTGACTACCAGTGAGGTTCTTTTCACTGTGGAAGACTTGACTCCTTTGTGACAATTCTAGCTCATTTATTAGCTTTTATTATGAGAAACCTAATGAGATTACAAAATGGCTGATTTGGGAAAGACTTCCAGAGTTGCTTAGTCTAACAAAAAAAAAAAAAAAAAAATGACACCCGAAAGATCAAGTAATTGGAACAAGTTCACACAGCAAGTTAATGGGGAAGCTGGGATTGGAACTCAATTGGACTTGAATTGCTATGTTCTTTAATTTTAAAAGACTCATATTTCAGAGTTACTGTTTTCACAGTATAAATTTTCCTTGCCTAGCTTAAATTTATAAATATGCTTATTTTTCAGGTCCTGAACTTTGTCTTATAAAATAGAACTTGCCCTTTAAATCCTGAACCAATTTATTTTCTGATGCCTTCTGGTAAAGTGATGAAGTCCATAAATGCCCAATGTTTTCTCAATCTTATTTTAAAGCATGATCAAGCCTAATTTTTTTACATATGGCTCTACTATAGGAGTCAGTTCATTGAGCGACTGAAGGTTTCCACATCCCTCTTGTCCATGCTAATTAAGATGCTAGTTTCTAAAGTCTTTCAGTTTCTGTCCCAGATTAGAGCCGTGCCTGCCTCTCATATAGCAGCAAAATCGATCACATCACTGCCAAAAGATTCCCATTAGTGTAGTAAATCTTGGAAATACTATTTTCTCAGAGGATGAAGCCTGATATTCAGAAAGCAGTACTATAATTTTGGTTGAAAGTTGCCCCCCACCAAAGAAAAGAAAGGAAAGGAAAGTTCATTAGGGGCAAGGTACAGATTTTTCTTAATAGTAACAGGAGACATGGTTGTTGAAAAGAGATTTTTCTCAGTCTTAATTTTGGCATTTATTTTCTCAAAATATAAGAGTTATGCTAAAAATGGCAGGAACCATTCAAAAGCCTTTTCTACTTCCCTGAAATATAGTACAGTCAGTGGTGATGTCAAACAGCTTTTTTAAATAACAAAAGGAATTAAAGCCAATAAATAATGTGCTAAAGACACCATATGAGCTCATTATTTGTCTGTAAAGCTATTCATTCAGTAGAATACATAACACACAACTGTGATTATTCATAAAGGAAATAAAAGGTAGCATTAATTCACTGAATGTTCCCAAGATGTAGGTGAACCTCTGGCTAAAAATAGCTTGAAGACATCTGATTCGTGTTTTCTCTAGTATGTAGAGGAACAATAAGGTCCTTAAAAGTCATTTTGCAATTGCATAAGTATTTATTCCACAAAGTCTGAGTATGCATATCTTTCAATAAAAGACTCAAACACTGATATGAGTTATTTCCTCTAACTCTAAACACAGGAAGCCTGATTATCAACTATTTCGTTATACAAAAGAGGTCTACTCTGCTGAGAAGCAACTACAACAGAAGAAAGGCAGTTGGAACAGGATTTGGAAAGGAATAGAGAAATTCTTCTCTTTTTTTTAAAGAATTTTTTATTTTATTTATTTTTCCACCCACCCAGGGCAGGGCTGGCGCAGCATGTGGTGCCAGGGATCGAACCGTGGTCCCTGAAGCCGCCCATGCTTTCCCAAGCAGGCGCTTTAGACCACCAGCCATACCGCCGGGCCCAGGAATAGAGAAATTCTAAGGCCTCTCTGCATTTCAGAATCACATGGCAAGCCCAGTCCCCATCATGAGATTGTAATACACCCGCTCACAATGGGGCCAGGTGTGATTTTCATGCTTAACACAGACTAACACTAACCGTGCTAAGAGAATTAACAAGTCCACATAAGGGCAGATAATGATGTTTCAGTGGCTTCCAGAGCTTTGCAAAGTTGGGCACTTGCACACCATTGGCTCTGGATAGGTACTTCAAAGAGATACTGAAATCTTGGCAAAGGAACAATGAGCAGTGCCTCCCCTTGCATAGCTTGAGCAAGTTACTCTGCATCTGCTGAACGGGAGTGGTTAATGTCTCATGAGACTGTAATTAGGACAAAATAAAATGGTCCTTATGAAATACTTAACTCAATCACTAGAGCACAGTTAATTGTAGATATGAGTTGTCTGATGAGTCCAATGGGAGGGAGTGGTGAGAACATTTCTTTGTCATTTAAGTTCTTACTGAAGTTATTACCAAATGGAAAAAAAAAAAACCCACCCAGAGCATAGGTACATTTTATTGAATGTAGAACAATGAAAAATAATGTGACATGGGAATGAGCGAATCCTTGATTCTGATTGTGCAGACTACAATGTGATATGTCACCAGGGCCTGTCTTATGTGGCAGGGGAATTTGAATTATAAGAAAGAGAGAGAGAAAAAAACAGTAAAAAAATGGATTTGTTTATCATTGTTGTTGTTTAAATTGAAGAAACTCAAAAAGATGTAAAGTCTGAAAGGCATGAACCAAAAAAATATGGGGTGGGGGAGGTACAGTATTTTTTTATGAGCAGAATAGATTTATTAAGGGGAAAGAAAGTTCCTGTCTGAGAGAGGGACGGAAGGGGTGCCCCAAGTGGGTGGTTCCCTGGAAGAGAGGTGCAGTATTTTATGGAGAAGGAATCTTGCACATTGTCCTGGGATGGAACAGAGCTAGGTCCTCCACTGAGGTGGAAGGAAAGAAAGGAAATCAGAAGTTGGGAGAGCTATTTAGTTTGACAGCAAGGCAAGAAAAGGAGCTCTCTCTCCCTCCTTGATCTTAATGTGTCCCTGAGAAATATGAGCTGTGGTCATCTTCAGAGATTGAAGGGGAGGAGGAACAGAAAAGAGTTAGAAGCAGCTGGCTAAGGTTTTAAATTGCTGTTGGGAAAGTTGTTGGAGCGCCAGTGTTCCTTACTATAATAAGTCATCTTGATGGTATTTCTGACTTGTCCTCTTGGCAGATTCTTGAAATTTTGTAGCCATTTGGAGATAATTAGTTTTCCAAATAAATCCTGCTCTAGGAGAACCAATATCTCATTCTTTTAATTCAGGTTTTAATAAATTGCAGTAAAACATTCTGCCATCTAACCATGAAGAAAAGGCCCATATAAATCCCTCCCTTTGTGGAATGGGGAGATAGTATCTTCTAAAACAATGCTGCAAATGTAGTTCTATCTAATACATTGCATGCGCCTATTAAATATTCTTTAGTGTGAAAAGTAGAGATTAAAGGATGCTGTTTTTACGAAAATTTTTATTTCTATTTTTAAATAGTTAAGTTTAGGTTTTTCATGGGGAGAGTAAGATTTTTTGAAAAGAAAAATTAACTTTGAAGAATAGTCAGTACATCACTAATCCCAAAACCCAAAAAACTTTCCCTATTTTTCTGACTTTACCTCAGTCACCATACTAAATTCCATGTAGTTTAAACTAATGAATATAAAGGCCAAAGAGCTATAGGAAAATAATAAAGAAAAGCCTAAAAACAATTTGAGAGAGATGAGACAAGCATTGGAGCAAACTCCTTTGCAGATGGATTTTTTTTTCCTGGGGCAATATACAGGGCAGAACTTGAAATACAGTTGAAAGCTTAAAAGGTACAGTGATAAGAAAACACAGCAAAGGCCATGAAATGGCTCTTCAGGGATCTCATAGCAAGGACCTGGGAGGATTAGAGCTTTACCAAATGCAGTACTGCTTCAAAGAAAGTCAAAATCAAAGTGAAAATGCTGGCCTCCAAAATTGAATCAGAAACCCACTGGACTGGCAAGACAAGAGAATTATAACATAGACATAATAATAACTTTTTTATTAGTCTGCGCTCAGTACCTCCTAATACTGCTACATTTTATGTCAATATATATTTCAATGTATCTCAATAGAACAATTCAAGTGATGTGAGCCAATATTATGAAGATATGTAGAAAGTGTACATACGCACATGGAGAGCCAATGTCAATTCCTTCTTCATGTGTTGTGTGAATTGTTTTGTTGTATGAGTTCAGAATACCAGCAGAATGATAATACTGCCTCATAACTGACATGATAGTCTTATCCATGTTAACCTGTTCTACCCACTGACATGTGAGCAGAAGTACTTATGTCTGTGCAGAACAGGATTAAGGTGGCAAGATGGAGCATGTGAGGCTTGAAGCACCTGTGGGAAAGACTGGCCTTCAGGTGACCTTGGGAGACTCGGATCTCAGGAAGTTTCATGATTACCTGGTAAGAATACTTATGGTTTGTGTAAACAATATGGCTTATATGCTTCACTCCTAGAAATCCAGGCTGTGGGTGTGCAGCAGTCAAAGGGTGTCTACATGACTACCCCCCAACAACGACCAGGACCACTGATTTTCATGAGTTTCCTGGAAGACAACACAAAAGTTGACAGGATTTGACACTCACATAAGTAAGGGTATCCTCTATAACTCTTTTCAGAGGCAACTCACAGAAACTTACACCCGGCTTTCTTCAGATCCTGAGCTGTCTACCGTTCCTTTTTGCATTTTACTGAATATCCTTTTGCTACATCACTAGATACCTGTGTGCTCTTGATTCCAGTGAGCCCATCTAATGAATCGCCAAACTTGAGGATAATTTTGGGGACTCTGGACAGTGTCACCTCCAAGAGATACACCATGGCTCCTCTCTTTGTTGCTGCAGTTATCACTGCTGCAGCTACATGAGATTTGCTATGCCTTCTGGGTCCTAGCAAGAAGATGATATGACACAGCCATTGCTAAGCTATAGCTTGTAACCCGAGCTGGTTAAAACTCACAGGTTATGAGTCTTTACAATCTAGGGGCTTTTGTTAATACACCGAAACATTTTCTGACTGATAT
This sequence comes from Myocastor coypus, assembly GCA_004027025.1. Taxonomy (NCBI): domain Eukaryota; kingdom Metazoa; phylum Chordata; class Mammalia; order Rodentia; family Myocastoridae; genus Myocastor; species Myocastor coypus. The sequence goes on from PVJA010019024.1 coordinate 16,877, forward strand.
ATAATGTCAGTGATTCACTTGCATAATTATTTTGTACTCCTCTGATCTTTATTATTTATTTTGACTTTCTCAGAATTATGAAACATTGAGGATAGGAGATAACCTGTCCATGCTAAAATCTGGCTAGCAACTTGTCTTGTTTTTCAGTATCATATGTTATTAAACAAATAAATCATGCTCAAACTAAAGCACGATCTCAGTAAAAAGCCCAATGAGTAGCAAGTAAGCCACTGCAATTGGTAGCACTCACCACTACTATTTTCTATTATATGAGTTTACTAGTCATTACTCTTGCACTGTGTGTTTCCTGTATGATGAACAGAGGTCTTTTCAGACCTCAAGATGCCCATCAGTGTAACATGATAGATAACAGTTTCTTTAAGGTGATTTCTTGTTTTATGTTTTTTTTTTAATTTAAAGAGAGTACAAATTAGAATTAAAATAAAAAGTTGCTAGCAATACAGAATTTCACTTAACAAAGTAAAATGAATTTGACAGCATTTGTTGTAATACATAGTGTTGTTGTCCAACCAGTTATTCATATTATGTGATATGTGCATGTAAAATTGGAAGAAGAAATAAATGTTTGAGAAATTAAGAAGAGAAAATGTATAAACAATTTTAAAAAGGATTAAATTAAAGCATCAACTGTTACTCTCCGTAGGCTAGCAGAAAGGCACAGCACAGTTGTCCAAACCATCCTGCTTACATACATAGATAAATCTCTTTCTTCCACTCCCTCTGCTGTCCTTCTCCTCAGCTTAGTAACTTTCCCCTTTTCAAGTAGTTCACTTTCTTTTCCTAGTATCTGTTTTGCCCTTAAGATTCCATTTTTCTCTTTCAGTTTCTCATCGTAAAGTGACAATTAAATGCTTACACATGTGGGTCTGATGTATTTCACCTAAAAGTATGTTCTTTAGTTACATCCATTTACCAACAAAAATCTCAAATTCACCTTGATTTATAACTGAATAATATTGCACTGTGTGAAAATACAACATCTTCTATACCCATTTTTTAACTGATGGGCATCCAGCTTGTTTCCAGGAATTGATGATGACAAATTGCGCTGCTATAAACATGGGTGTACCTCATATCGCTGTGACATGAGGTTTTCAGTTCTTCTGGAAAAATGCCCAGGAGGGAAATAGTTGTCTTGAATTGGATCTCCAATTCCAGCTTTTCAAGGAATCTCCACACTGTCTTCCATTGTGATTGTACTAGTCTGCACTCCCGTCAACTATGCAGAAAGGTTCCTTTTTCTCCATAGCCTGTCCAGCACTTGTTATTGGCTGACTTCTTGGTATTAGCCATTTTTTCTAGGGTGAGACGGACTTTCAGTGTTTTAATTTGCATTTCTCAAATGACCAGTGATGTTACAAAATTTTCATATATTTGTTTGACATTTGTATTTCTTCTTCTGAAGAGTGTATATTCATCTCAGATGTCCATTTTTGGATTGAACCTTTGAATTTCGGGAGCCTGATTTTTTTAAATTCTTTTATATTTTTTTTAAATTCTTCTAGAGAGAAGGCCCTTTTTGGAGGGACAGTCAGCTTTAATATTTTCCCAGTTTTGTGTGTTTGATTTTTACTCTGTTGGGGAATGGCTTTGAATCAGAAGAAACTCAGAATATCAAAAGCAATCCTGGGAAACAAAGCAAAGACTGGGTATATCACAATCCTAACCTGAAATTATGTTGTAAAGCTACTATGATAAAATCAGCATGTGACTAGCATAGAGAGAGACCTGAGGATCAAAGGAACAGATTAGAAAATGCACATATAACTACAAATACACTCTACCACCTTATCTTTGATAAAGGGGCCAAACAGGATCACTGGAAGAATAATAACCTCTTTAATAAATGGTGCTAGAAAAACTGGCTTTCCACGTGCTGAAGGCTGTCACTAGACCCTTGCCTATCACCATGCACAAAGCTGCAGTCAAAATGTACGAAAGATTTAAATATTAAAACAGAAACACTAAACCTTCGGGAGGAAAATGTATATAGAAATCTTAAAGATATAGGGATAGATAGAGAATTCATGAACAAAAACCAAACTGCATGGGAAATACTTCAGAGAATCGACAACTGGAATCTCATTATTTAAAAATTTTATTTATTTTGAATTTTAGAGAAATATTTCTGAAATGAATACATAACATGAGATAAATGAAATATTGTACATTGTAAATTAATTATTTGCAAAATTAAATGAATATAACAATAAAATTTGTGTAAAATAAAAGTGAAGAGAGAATTTACAGATCAGTCATATATAGCTCATTGTGTGCCTAAATCAAGAAACTCACATTCAAATAATTAGAATTCTCAAAGTAGAAAAGGATAGGCAATAAATATTTAAAGATTTAAAATTTCTAAATTTAGTTGAAATTATAGCACCATATTCCCAAGAAAAATGAACTTTTGCACAAGAAATATGAATAAAGTCATATGAAGATATACAAAAATGTCATCTTTTTGAAAAGTTTCTGCACCTCAAATGTATTTCTTGGACTTCTAAGCCACATGCACTGCACTCTGTATAATACTGAATCACTACTGCATTTGCCAAAATTCAATTTATTAGTTTTCTGTTGCTATTTAACAAATTACTAAAGCATATTGGTTTAGAAAACAATAAGTTCTTATTATTTCCTTATTATTTCAGTGGGCCAAGGTTTTGAGATCATTTTGCTGCATGGTTCTGGCTCAGAACTCCTTAGCAGCTTGCAGCCGGGATCTTTAGTGACCAAAGCTGCGGGGAGTGATCCAACTGAGGGTCGTGATCTGAAGGAACTTCTTGCAAGTGGCTGTCTTACATCCTTGGCAAATTAACATTTGTCAAAATCTCTTATTTCTTTACTACTGAATGAGTATACTCCTAACCTAAAACTTATTTTCTCCTAAGGTGACTAATACAAAATAAAACAAGAAAGACACAGTGTCTTTTATGGTTTCATGTTTGAAGTTATACACCATCATTTCTGTAATTAAAACTGTGTCACTAAAGCCTCCTTACACTCAAGACAGAAACAACATTTCTTTCTGAAAAAAGGGTATCAAAGTATCTGTGAACATAATTTAAAATTACCACACCTACTGCAGCCAATTATCATTGCTACTGATAAAGATGTTCAGTTCTCATCCCCTCTGAACATTCCTGACCACTTCATGTTTGGGTGGGTCCTGCCCAGAGCTGCCAGTGGGTTATTCAGTACTTCTGAATAATGGCTGTTTATGTGAAAAAAGACAGGAACATATTCTTACCTTGTGTCATTCATGGAAATAAAATGAGAAGTAAAGAAACAAAGAATAGAAATCAATAATATGAAAAAAATCCAAGAAAAAATATATTTGTATGACTCCGGGAAAGGTAAGAACTTGTTTTAAAAGATACAGAAAATATAACCTACAATGAGATACCATTCTATACTCATCAAATTGGCAACAACAATAAAGACACCTGAGCATATAAACAGAGGGCAATTAATTGTCTGAGGATGGTTTTATACAAGTGATATGAAGAGAAACAAAAGAAAAGCCATAAACCTGAGATGTTAATAGTCTATAAGCCATTCATTTTGCATTAAGATTCACATTCTTTACCTGGAAGAAGCATAAGGGATAAATGCTCAAGGAGACACATATACTTACTATAGCACTGTTTAGAATAATGAGAAACTTGAAATTACTGTCTCTCAAATGTAATTAATTTATACAGTGGAGTACTATACAGCAGCAGTTAAAATGAATAAACCCAATCTCCATGCACTAACACGGGCAAATCACCAAAGTCAATGGTGACTGAAAAAGAAATTTGGGAGCTCACATTTATAAAATTCTATTTATGTAGACTTTAAAATGCATGCAACCATTTAGTGTTGTTGGATGATAACATTTGTAGAACAGATGGGAAAACTTATCTGCACTTCAGGGTCAAAGTTACTTCTCGAGAAACACAGGTGAAAGGGTTGAAACGTGGAAGAACATTACCTGACCAGGATCGTATTTTTTTATGGTTTTAAAAATATTTGAAGAGAAATTCCAAAATGTTACCATATGCTTAACACTGTTAGAAATACATGTTATTATTTTATACACTTTTCAATTTCTTTGGAGAATTCTGAAGTTAAATGCTAAAACATTTGAAGAAAATTATTATATCAGCTTATCTCGTTTTTATACTAAAATCTATAATCCTAATATGGACAGGAATAATTCTTAACTCATGATGAATGATGAATAAGGTCTTGGAGCTTTTAAATTATCCTACATTGACAACTCTCCTTAAATGAGTTTTTATATGACATAGCAAAGTTAGAGGCCATGGAATGGACCTAGCTGATAAATTGGCTCAGGAAAAGATTTCAGGCAACGCAACTCAAATTTGTTTTCTCCTTATGACAAGATAGTGCCATTACAACCCTTATAAAAAAATATCACTCAAGTCATTTACCCAGGTCTCCTCAAGAGAATCAAAATATTTTGCCATCTATTGAGTGTTTCTATGGTATCAAAGCAGTTGGCAGAATAAAAAGACTGTTTAATACAGATAAGTGAAGCTATTCAACTTCCTATTTTCCATAAAACTTCTCCAATAACATTTAAATTTATGGAGAATGAAAAACACACACAAACCTCCATCTTTTCTGATGTCCCAAATAAAAGTGTGGAGAATGAAAAACATACTTAATTATAACTGTCATTTTCTGGGCATACTTGGATTAGTGAAGGTGAGAAATTACTTCATTTAAAAAAAAAGTCCAATCATTCTAGTTCTGCTAACAAGAGAAAGGTCCACCTTGCTCTCACAGGGAAGGCATAATCTTGTTATATTTCTAACAACATTTTAGGCTGGATGGAACTGGAAAGCACAGATAAGCATCCAATCTCCAGATGCTTATCCTGAATAACTCTCCAAACTTGGAAGGGATGTCTGAGAGCTAATCTTCAGAGCCTTTAACTGGAATCATCCAATATGAACAATAATTTAAGATACAAATTCATTTCCCAGTTATTTTACTCCCATAACAAAATGAGCATTTTGAGATTTGAACCACAATACTTTTACATTATGTGTCAGTAACTAAAACCACACTTTAAAAAGCATGTCACTGCTTTGGGTGTCACTATGTATTCTTGAGTGTGGTATTCACTTGTACCTTTGTCCCAAAATAGACCACCTCCTTCGATGGGCAAAGACCTGCTAAGACTTAGTGTGACTTAACTTCATAAAATCAGAAAATCTGATTCCTGGTAATACTGGTGGAGACAACTCTCCATCACTGAATACAGTATACTGCCAATAACTCAATAAAATTAGCCAGTGAGACAACAAAAGGGAATGAAAATGATTTGTAGAACAAGAATTTCTCACATTTTTAAGGTAAACCACCTAGTAATCTGTAATGAAAATCATTTGTGGGAAAATAACTCATTAGATTGGTTGTCTAAGGACAGTTAGATTACAAAGAAAATTAGCTTTAATATTTTTTCTCCTACCACTGCCATATATCTTCATGTTGTCATGAGTATTCTAAGACTTCTTTGAAATCTTTATAAGAAGGGAGGCAAGGAAATCTAACATGTTTTTTGGAATATTGTTATGCATTATGGGTTACTTTTGACCCTTCATTTTTTTTCCTCTGAGAAATTTTAACAGAAATTCAGACCTCTCCTTACCTGCACACACATTTTTATTATGTAGTTAAAGGAACATGGAATTCATTTCTCAACTCTGAGAATATTAAATTCTGAAAAGCTCAAAGCTTTGAAGAGAAAAAGATTGCTTTAGATCAATTTTGACAAGAGTTTATATCCAATGTTGTATGATGACATTTATTCTCAAGTTATCTTCTCACTCATGACATACATAAGGGGAGGCTAACAATGAAAAATGTACATGTATATGAATGGGCAGAAGTGTGAAGGTGTCTGTATGTCTACAGAGTCAGAAAGAAGGAAGAAAGAGCAACATAAATAGTAGAATCAGGAGCGAAAATATCTGAACTAAAACAACCACGGGGGCTGGGGATAAAGCTCAGCAGCATAGAGCCTGCCTGGTAAGTGCAAGGTCCTGAACTGACTTTGTTGGAAGCTACTGACTTGAGCTTTTTTACAGCTCATCATACTAATCTGGCTTTACTTTTTATTCCTCATTGTTAAACTTTTCTGCCTAGTGGTTAAGCCCAAGTTAAAGCAAGACCTATGTAATAGAACATGTGACTTTTGTATCTGACAAGGCCAGTCAAATCCCCTCAGGATCTACCTTGAAACCATGTACAGTGTTTTGTAGAACTTTTGTCAGTGTCAGTCATCTAAATAAGTCACGGCCATTGCTTGACCAGTTTGCTCTCTGTGAGAACCTGAGAGAATGTTTTCTCTTTACGTGACTCTCCTTAGGCACACTGTACATCATTGATCCCTTGACTTTAAATCAATGGACAATTCTTTTTTTTTTTTCTGTACTTAGAATGGGGTCTACTGGGTTTCACTACGTAGATCAGATGCAAAAAGATTCTCCTGTTTTCAGCCTCCCAAGAGCTGGGATTACAGGTGTGTACCACCACACCCAGGCTTCATCGACATCTCAGTATGCCCCCAGAGCAGGATAGCTACAGCAAGCCAGAAATTGAACCCTGGCTGCTGCACTCGCTGCACTCTACCTAAAAAGGCACTTTAGTCCACTGAGCTATCAGGTTGGTCCTTGGACAAACGTTTTTAAAAAGAAAAGTAGAACTCAACAATTTTAACAAAACAAGAATTGGAAAATACATTGTAAAAAAGAAAAGCATAAAGCACTAAACCAGTTTTTAAAACGCACATAACATCAAATAAATTACTGATGGGGACAATAATAACAGAGTACTTTAAGGAAAATAAAAATTCCAATTTAGATAATATTTCAATTTAGATAACTAGCAAACATTGCTAATCAGCTATTCTTGTTTTGAAAATCTGTAAAACACGTACTGTTGTATGTTACCACGTTTCTGTCTGTTTCTGACTTTTGCTCTTGCTTTTGTTCTTACTGTTTAAAATAAAATAAAATTATAATTAAAAAAAAGATTTAACTATCACAATCTAGAAAGTAAGTCCGGAAGTTAGAAGAGATTGCCTCTCTCATATAAGATACAGCATCATCTGGCTGATGATAAAGAAAATAATCAGAAACTGGGGATCTCTGACAGTGTGACTATGTCCCTGGAAAAATAAAACCATGAAAGCACACAGTAATAGGAAGAGGCTCAGCATAGAGCTAAGGTAACTCTAAAAGTGCTCATCATGACTTTTGGAATGCAATGTAATTAAAACAACACTCAGTAGAAATTTATTTCAATTATTCAGGAATAAGCTGAAAATAGGTGAGGAAAAATTAATTCAGTGCAAAACTTGTATGAAAATAATGCTTAAAATAATAATATAAGTGTAGGGACGGCCAAATAGCTCAGCAGATTATAGCAACCGCAAACAGGATATGGGTCTGGGAGTTTGATCCCCAGGCCTGCCATGTCAGCCCCACCCCCAGGGCAGGCAGGAACAGTAATTGAGACTAGGCATGGTGGTGCGCACCTATAATCCCAGCTCTTGGGAGACTATAAACAGGTAGATCACTATTAGTCTGATCTACTAGTGAGACCCTAAATGCCCTGTAAACCCTTTCCTATACACACACACACACACACACACACACACACAGTATATGTCTTTTAAAAGGCAGTGTCTCTTTGAACAAGTGGAAAAACAAAAATAAGCAATCAAATATATTCAAAATTAAAGATAATTTCATATTAAAATGGCAAGTAGGAGAATAATAAAAAAAATTATAAAGCCCTTTGTACAAATCTGAATTATTTGGATGACATAAATGATATTTTAGAAAAATATATAATTAAAGGTGGTTACAGAAAGCTAAAATTGTTCAATTATACTTTAAAATTTGATCAAATTGTAATAAGTTATTATAACAATTTATGCTGTAATGAAAAAGTTCAAAATATTTTTTAAATGAAAAGTTAAATATAATAGCAGATGAAACAAGTTATTTAAGTGAAAATTAATGTTCCGGATTATGTCAAGGGAGAAAAAAGCCACCAATTTATTTTCATAGAACATCATAATATTGATATGCCACACTCATAGAGAAGCCATAAAAGGATAATAGATTAGTCTCATTTATAATGAATCACAATAAAAACATAAAACTTAGCAAATATATTTTAACAGAATATTTAAAAATCAACACATCATAAACAAGTAAGAAGGGCTAATTTAGAAATGAAAGAATCATCTATGGAAATCAACAATAGGAAACTGACAAATATAACTTACCATAAAATAGGAAAAATATTTTAAGCTATCATTTCTTTAGATAATAAACTATAATTTATCACAATTTAAATCTATTAAAATTCAAAACTTTTTGACAAGGTAGAAGGTAGACTCTATTGATCTATTTTTTTATAGAGGGTATTTTAAGAAAGGCTTCTCCACTCTTAATGTTTATGTACCAATTACCTGAGAGACTAAGGGTGTTAGAGGAAAGGAAAATTACTGTCAGATGATGTAGACCATGCAACTGAAAAACCTGAGGAAACTATCCAGGAAAATTTTTAAAAAGCTATAAAATAATTCATTCAGCTCTCTATTATAACAACACTGTCCTCAAAATCTTACTTTTATTAGGAAAAGATATAATCAATTCAAAACTAATGTAGGCGTATAAGAGAAGATCCTATTTACCAACACCAGCTTCCATGTGCACACAAATATAAACACACAGCCAATAAATAAACAGTAACAGTGGACAATTCAATCTAAAACTTATTCATAGGCATACAAAAATATGAAGTAATGAGAATGTATCTCTTAGTTTTGGTTAAGAATATTCAGTAGTAATATTTCAGTATCTCAAGTGTTAACCCAAAACAGTAGTGAAATATTGGTAAGGATGACAACCTTGTTGAAGAAGACAAACATGTTAAAAGTTTAATTGGAAAAACAGTAGGGTCATGTAAAGTTTAGAAAATTTTGAAAAAGAATAGAAATGGGGGTCAAGGAATAGCGAAGGCCTTTGTGACAAGGCAGTGGAATAGTCAGAGTCTACAAATGTATGATGGGTGAGATCAACAAATACAATGAATATTCAAAATCTAAAATTGTGCTACAGTGAAGAGCACATTGTTGGTGGGAGTCTAGACTGTACAGTAATGGTGGAGATCCTTAGTATGGGGAGTACAGAAAAAACTAGGATGACAGATTCCATTTGACCCAGTTATCCACTTATAGGTATCTTCCCCTAAGAATTTAAAGTATCATACCACAGTGATACATGCATAGTCATATTTATGGCAGCACAATTTATAATAGGTAAATCTTGGAAACAGCCTATGTGTCCATCGACAGATGAATGGATAAAGAAAATGTTCTATTTGCTTTCAATGGGGCAAATATTCTACTGTAAAGAGACATTTGAGTCTTTTGTGGTAAAATGGATTCACCCGGGGATACCATTGTTTTAAGTGCAATAAATCAGGCGCACAAGTTTAGGGATCACATTGTTTCTCTTATGTGAAAAATCCAAAGGATAAACCATGAGCATGATGGGAGGAGAGATCCTGGGAAGGAGGAAGAACATGCTCCAATGAGAAGGGAGCAAAACCAGAGGAAGTAGATGGGATGAAGGAGGGAGGAGGGAACAGAAAGGAAAAATGAAAGTGGCTTATGTAAATGAGGAGGGAACTAAGAGTTGAGGGGAGAAGAAGACAGTGGGAACAAACAATATGAACAGTTATAAATTACCTGTGATTAACATGATGATCAATGTGTACAACCAATGTGTACTAAGTTTAAGACTTTTTAACATGAATATGATCATCAGCCGCCTTCAAAATAAATGTATCCCATCATTCTTGCTACTTTCCGAAGCAGTTATGGAAGTGCTCTTTCATAAGGACTTTTATTTGCCTTCATATGACTGCCTTTATGTCCTGGATCATTTGGGCTTTGGGGAGGAGCTAGAAGTTGTGCAGTACTAGACCCAGTAAACAAGGACACACTGATATTTTTATAGCCCTGCCCTTTGATTGGACAGCCATGTTCACTGTTTTTTTGATCACATGTTCTAAAGCCACTCATTTTTGAAGAGAAGAAAAAAGTAATAAGAATGATGGGACAACAGTGTTTGCAAGTGAGGGAGAGTATTTTGAGGGGGTTGGTCACGGCACCGTGCTTCTTGCTGTGATGAATTTCTTATTTAAAAATCAATTCCAGCCAGGCATGGTGGCTCACGCCTGTAATCCCAGCACTTATGAGGCTGAGGCAGGAGGATTGGTGCGAGTTCGAGACCAGCCTGGGCTACAAAAGTGAGCTCAAGGTCAGCCTAGACTGCATAACAAGACCCTGTCTCAAAAAGACAAAAAAAAAAAAATCAATTCCATATTTTGATCATACCTTGTATGAGTAGATACAAAGACTATTTTCAAAATGGGAGAAAAAAAGAATATATTTAATACATTTTGATGAGATAGCCAATTAGCCATTTTAACTAAAAATAAGCCCATATCCTTCCCTCATGGATTAAACTTTGGAAAAATACTGAAACTATAGCCTCACTTTTCAAAATTCTGAAATTCAGTGACTTCAAATCAAGACTGAACCATCCAGGAACCTTGAATATGCCGATAAATTAGCTTGCATGAAAATTTAAAACTTATGTACTGTCAAAATTAAATGATACATTATAAGTAAAGGTAAAGTAAACTGGGCAAGGTCATGGACACCTGTAATCTCTGCATCTATAGTTCTGGGAGGCTGAAACAGGAGAATTGTAAGTGCTAGACCAGCTGGATATTTAGCAATTCAGAAAAATGCTATCTCAAAAAGTCCTGAAGGTCTAACACATAGCTCATAACCAAGTTCCTGGGTTCAGTCCCCAGTGGAGAATAATTGAAGGGAAACACTTGCAAGAAAGGCAAAGGTATAAAGCTTTATCCCTTAAATCCTAAAATTCTTCTAAAAGTCAACAAGAAATATATCCAAATCCTTTAGAAAAGTATAATGGGTGTGTTATAGGAAAAAAAAATTTATATGGTGCATAAGCACATGGAATGATGCTCATTCTATCTCATAAATAAACACAACATAAGGAAAAATAAAGATAGCATTTTTTGATGCAAAATTTGGCAGCGGTCTGGTAGTATACAGTGTGGACAAGGGTGTGAAGAAAGTAGAACTTTCACGTACTGGCACCAACTGTACACACTGTCACAATCTCTTTGGAAGACAACTTAAGAGCATCTATGAAAGCTAAGCATGTGCATCTTCTCCAACTCAGCAATTTGATCTTGCAGCATTTATTTTACAGATATATTTGCACATGTGTAACTGTGAATGTACAAAAACTGTCTTAAAATTTAGTTTGCATAGACATACAGACAAACTGACACTGGAGGAACCTAAGAATCAATGTAGCTCGGTAGTTAGGTGTGGATGAACTCTTGGCCTGCTCCACCTGGGTGACTGTTAGTTGGTGCCTCCTCTTTCTAGCTCTGTGGCCCTCAGCAAGCACCTTAAACTGTGTCTCAGCATCCATATGTGTAAAACAGTGCCTTCAAAGGAAAGCATTCTATTTCATAACGGTATTAATATTAAGTGAATTAACACAAAGTGCTTAAACATGATATATGGCATATACCAAGCATACATTTACATATCTGTATATATATATATATATATATATATATATATGTATATATGTTATATTATAAAATTATTTTAAAATAGTGTAAGCTTTTCGATAATATGGTAATATCTTTCAGAAGTATTATTGCATTCAAGAAATAAGAAGAACCGAAAGGGCCAGTGTTCCCACATATGTCAAAAAGGCTGTACATTGGCAGAAAGCTCCAGCAGGTGATGTGACATCTAGATGTAGCACACTTTTCCCACAGAACATACAAAAAACTACAGGAGATTTCTGTCATGGAGAAAAGGTCCAAGATAAAATCACAATCAGATAGTATAGCATATATTTTGCTGGGGCTTCATACAATCTTCTTTGAAATATATTACTTTTTAAATTCATAAATCTACATTTTATTTATTTTTAAAAATTAAAACAAGTAGCTAATCCAAAAGGTCCTCCTATCAAATTATAGTTCTCAGCTTTAACTAACTCAGGCTTCCCTCTCATATCTTTGTATAGGGTGCTTCTTCTGATTATATCATCCGTCATTACTCTAATAAAAAAATAAGGGTGTCATAGGTCTTGGGGTTACAATGTTTAGGAGCAGCTGAGATTTCTAAACAAGCGTGACCATGAAGATAGAAAACAGTGATTTTCTATGGTAGTCTTCAACCCAGACATGTCACATTGTGGTTCCTTTATTCGATTCCATCCAAGTGGACAAATTACCTGTTCTTCCTTAACCTTTTATTCTTACACACAGCAAAAGGGCACATTATATGAGCTATTAATGCAAGCTATTAAAAAGTAAAAAAAAAATTATGTTGTCTACAATTTTTTTCACTCAGTTATTTTCAACATGAAAATGAACAGTACAGGCAGACCAGGTGTATTCTATTTCTATTACTGTGTAAAAAACTAGTGTATGACCATTTGTATGGGAATCAATTAATTTTATGCCATGATTCCTGGATCATCTGCTCAAGAGCTTACAACGTGCTGTCATCTTACTCCTGTAGTCAGAACATCAGCTGAGTTTCATTCTAACCTGGAGCTTGGGTTTCTCAACAAGCTTGTTGGGAAGTGTAATTGTTGGTGGTCCCATATGTTGCAATTTTCTTGCTACCAACTGAAAACAGACTGCTCTTGGACCCTAGAGGACAGCCCTGGTCCTTGCCATATGTCTCTCCCCATCTCATAGTATCCAGCTAACTTCTTCCAGGCCAACAGGAGACTCTGGTCCTTTGCAGATGGGGCCATAATCAACATCATATAATGACAGCAGTGAGGTTCGATTGCCCTAAACATTTCATAAATAACATCTAATCAAGGTTAACATTCATTTCTTTTACCATACTGTAGTGTCCAGAAGCAATAGCAAGTCTTCCCTAAATGCAAGGAAAGTCAAGAGAAAACGCATGACTCACTGAGGTCACCTTAAAGTGTCTGACAAATGTCCTATCTAAGAGAGCTGTCTGAAAAGTGTGAGAATTATTGCCAATTGAAGAAGCTGTAAGGCAAGTAAATGCAGTCTGTGGCCTGAGGGTGGCCATCTGCAGCCTTGGACTGCTACTAATGCAAACCCACGAAGTCATAAATTTTTTTAACATTGGTATATGGTCTTTTCATGACTTCCTTGTGAGGTGCTCAAGCATAGGCTGTGTGGGTGACAAAGGAAAGGTGTGCAGGGAGAACACGGTGCAGCACTCATTCTTCCTCCAGCACCCACCACACCGTCAGGCAAATCACAACCTGCATTTGTCAGAGGCTGTTGCATGCACTTGTGAAATTTGGAAAGAACTTCAGCGATTTCTGAAAATCAACCTAGCTATGTGTCTGTGCTTGTGAAGACATGTTAAGCAGGCCTGTGGATTTTCTCCATTATTTTGCACACAGTTTAAGACGATTCTTGTTCACTCAGCACAGCCCAGGCAATCCAGAAATTTGGACATCCATACTTTAAAGTCTAAGATGATACAATGTGATGTACTTACAGATGAGAGTTAACATCTGGCAGAAGCTGCCTTGTCTGATGCTGGCTGACATGCTCTCAGTGCCTAGGAATAAGTGAGGAGTAAAATATCCTTAAGGATTAAAAATACATCGATGGCCACATAGTGAGTAACCTATGAAAACAGAGCCTTTTAAAAATAAACCTATACACAAGAAAGTCACACATCCAGAATTTACCTATTTTGTTCCAACATTCAGACATGATGTTGAGATATAATCCCTTAGAAACATCTTTGTTATTGTTGTTCTTGCTGTTGTTGTTGTTTTAAATGTTATTTCCCCAAACCTTGACATACAAGAAGACTGAAGCCCCTTGTTAAGAAGCAGGCAAGTGAACTAATACCCGGGGAGCAAGGCTGCATGGGGCCCCAAGTCTTCTTATCTCGACCGCAGTCACCTCCAGATGTGTTCTTTCTTCAGTCACTGAATTGATTTGGGAGATTAAAATAATCAGATTCAATTGAGTTCTGGATTCCTGCTCAGTTGCTTTCCTAGAACAAGTGTCAGACTGTGCTCAGAAGATGGCTAAAGAAGATTAAAGTCATCTTATTCACTGCCTGAGGAAAATTATTGTGAGCTGGTTAATAATTTGTGTTTGTTTATACGTATAATTTATGTCACATATCCTCCCTTGAGAACTACAGAGAGTGAAACAAGCAAAGGATTTCATTAGAAATAAGAAGGAAATGTGCATGGCTTTCGCTGAGTAAGGACACTTCCATAGCTGATTTTTAAGTTTGCTTCTAGCAAGTTGAACAAAGTCAACTTTCTTTTTAAAAAGAAAAGAAATTAAGTTGATATTTGACTAAAACTCCCATGTAAACCAAAGATATCAATTGTGCCAAAATTATTTCAAAATAATCTTTAAATAGAATTAAGGTCTAGTATTTTATTGCTGGCCTGCAGGTGGATAAAAGGAAACACGGTGCTTGAAAATGTCTTCTACTGTGAATTTCCTCTGTAGAGTCTTCCTTCTACTACCCGAGTTAAAAATCTCATTTAAGCAAGTTACTTAGCTTCACTCAATATTTAATTAAAATAGAGGTGATTACACAGCCTATAAAGTTCTCCAGACTTAGACACTGCGCTCAACTGTTTAAAAACTGTGCTTTTATGTACCAAAGTGTTACTGAAATCACCTTATTAATAACACTATGTTGAAAAATGATTTAATCTCATTCTTGTACAGATAAGTTGGGGCATACATACTTTTTGTGGATTTTGGTATTGGACATTGCAAAATCACACAGTCCTGATAGGTGTAAATAGGAATGTATGTGATCAAATCATACTGCACTCCTGTAAAAGCTACCTACATTTCATGTAACTAGGGAGACAAACTTACTTTACGAAGTTATCTTCATCATTAATGAAAGAATGGACAAAGGGAATTTTCAGAGGGTCGTATATATCTGATTTGGAGAAGATACACACTGCCACTTCTCATACTTTCAGAGAAAATCGCCAGCACAGTGTTCCCTCATTACTGTCAGGTGAGTGCAAGCTCATCCGCTACCTATTGTGTATAGTTCGTGTTCCTCTAAAGAGTGGACTATGCCCAAGCCTTCTACTCTGTATGGTTTGCCTCCTCTCCATCTCTCTTTGAGGGTCAGGCTCTGTGAGTTTGAACATCTATTATTGAATGTCAAAGTGTCCTTTGTTCACATGGAAAGAGTTGATTAACATTTTTATGGAAAATCAAAGTAATTCACTTACTATGTGAATTTCCAGCCGCTCACTGTAAGTGACAGAAGAGACTGTTTCACCCAGTGTGGTCCTTTAGAGGTTTTATCACATCAAGGAGAAAATGCTCAGGGTTAAAAATGAAGTTAAAAGATTTGCCTAAGGGCAAGTCTGTACAACAGGAGGTTTTCCTTTCTAATATATTCCATTGTTAAACTCTGTAATTTCACTCCTAAGCACCACCTCTCACAGGGAGCTCAATATTTTCTTAGCTGCATACTCCCAGATTCGAACTCAGGCACCCAGAAGCCATTGTTCTTCAGGAATCAGCCATTCAATATACGTTGCCAATATTAGTAAGGACCAATATTCCACATGCTTCTTTCATGTGTATGTTTTTTTCTGAGCGCAATCCAACAATATGTAAGTTTCAGAACTAATGGCCCAGGCACAAAGTAGTTTTTTAATTCAAAGAGCAAACTTAGCAGAGTTATGATTCCTTATCTTCTGGGAGCCTCCACAGACACTTGGTGAATTCTCGGCTCTATAAATGGAAGTCAATAGTGGCAAAACACCTCAGTTTCATCTCTAACTTAAAGGATGATGGGGTTTTCTAAAATGGTCCTGGGAGGGCTGGGGAGTTAGTTCAGTAGAATAAGTGCTTACCTAGCAAGTGCAGGGTCCTGAACTCAATCCCTGGTACCACAAAATAAAATAAAATATGATAAAATAAAATGGCCCTGCGCTACAGAGGAACCCTGATATTAGGCCACCAACTCAAGGGCCTCTTTTCTATATCAGCTAAGGCATTTTGAAAGGCCTTTGAAAAGTCTTTCCTCATCTCATTAGCATCCCTAGTAAATGAGAAAATGATTTATTTGAAAGAAAGGTAACCAGAATTCTAATTTACCAGAAGTCTATCTGGATTTAAACTTTCCCTGTTCAGAAATTTCAGGTCTTCATATTGGTTATTTCCTTGTCCCCGGGGCACAACACCTGACACCCTCAAATTAAAGGAAGAGCAGTTTATTTGACACCTGTTCAGTCCACAGTCAGCCAGCTCCAAGGCAGGAAGACATAAAGGGAGGACCTGACAGAGGAATGCTGCTCACATCCAGGCAGCCAGAAAGCAGAGGAAGAAGGAAAAGCCAGGGTGACACACTGGTCACACCTCAGGTGACCAACCTCTAATCAGACCACACCTCCTACCAGCGAGTCAGCTGTGATTCAGTCACTTCCCAAAATCCCATCTCTGAGCACATGATGTCCTTAGGGAACATCCAGGTCCAAATGAGGGCAGTCCTCTTGGGAGATACAATGGTTCAAAACTGCCCAAACACTGAATGTTTATAAGACATCAATAAGATCAGAAAAAACTTCTGATGAAATGTTAAATATAGCCATGATTATAAATGCAACAGAAATACTATCTCACAACTGTTTCATATTATTTAACATTTACTCCAAAACCACAAAGCTGTAATCAGCCAGAACAACCCAGAACATAGCGGCACCATCTGTCAGGTCTATTCAGGCACCTGTACTGCACCTTCTATGGTTCTGAGTCTCCAACACGGAAAGCAGATGCAGTGTTGGGTGGAGTTCGTAGCAGGAGGTGTCTGATACCGGAGACAAAGGACCATTTTATGCAGAAAGAAGTGGCAGATCATGATGAAAATACACTTTCTCTTATCTTTCCTCTATTCCCATAGTAATTATATATTTGTACTTAATCTTGAAAGCTATAAAATATGACTTTATAGCCTCTTTCTCTCAAATTAGCATTCTAAACTCCAGGTAGAACGAGTGTATATTTGGCCTTTCATGAGACAGGGAGGTTGTTCTTCAAAAAAATGCCATGAGATATGTTGGATCCAGGAGAAAGAAGAATGGAACTTTCTCAAAAGAAATCAGTGGGATAAAAAGAAGAGAGTGGCTTCAATAGTAATGTTTATTGGGCCATGGAGATAGCACAGTGGCATAAACACCTGCCTGGAAAGCCCAAGGTGCTGAGTTCGATTTATTTACCAAAAATAAGTAAATAAGCAAAGCTTGTGCACTAATACGACATGAATGAGACCTCATACTACGATCAGCTTCTAATGGAAACTCACTGGTGGGCAAAGCCAGTTACACTTACCTTATAGGTTTCCTGGTAAACAAACATCTCAGAAGAATTTGCTTTTGCTCAGATTCCTTTCATCAAGATTTGCCGTGTTGATGAGGGAGTGTTCTGACTGGGATGGTTCCCGGACCTTCCTGTGTGTGGAACAGCAGCCCGCCACGGTATCCCGTTTCTTCCCCCTCACCACCACAAACCCTAGAACATTCTTTCTGAATGAATGGAGTCACCACATCTCTAACTCCTGCCATCCAAGGAGAAAAAAAATCGTTGTGAATCTTTAGTTCGAACTCTATGAAACAGGGAGGCAGTGTCGTGGATCTTAATCATTCAACCTTGAAAATACATTTGGACTTCACATTGACTTCTCCCATTATTTCTCTTCAACTGCTACTTTAGTGGAAGCTATAAAATTCCTGACCTTGCTTACTGGAATCTAAGTTGGCATTCTTTGTGAATTGTACTATTATGACTTGAAGTACTTAAAAATATAACAGTAAAAAACAGACACACTAATATACCAAGAAAATGAAAGCTGCCAGATAACCTACGACATGCCACTAATAAAAAGATAAATACAGACCTCAGAGATAATAAAATGTGAGAGAAAATAGGTACATCAAAATTGATGAAAGGTAGTGCGTTTCAACCTATTATCCCTACATCCATTCCTGCTACACTCCATCCCATGTACATTGCTTCTATAATGTTTCCTAGAATACAAGCATTTTATTGTCTTCCTTGCTTACAGTACTTAAAATTATTTTTCATATGTTCAGGATAAAATGCACTCAGCACAGCAGCCCCTGTTAGTTTCACCTGATTCTGACATTCTTATTTTAAAATTCAGTCATGGAATAACTATGTCAGGATCCTGAAAAGAAAGAAAAATACTCTATCCAAACTTCAAATTTTTGTACATGCTTTTTCTTCTGCCCTTGTGATCCTCTGACCTCTATTTAGCTACCTCAAATTGGCATTTCTCCTATGATCTTTTCCAAGCCTCCAGGCCAGGTTTACATATCTCTTCTACATTCCAGGAATATTCTATGGTTGACACACATCACAAGCTACAAAAATTCCGTCTTTATCTGTTAGTCTCTCACTCTAGGTCACAGAGTCCTGAAGATCAAGGATTATATCTTGTTTCTATTATCACCAAATGACTCACATGGTGCCTAACAAATAAATAATTGTTTAAAATTGACAACATAGGGGACCAATTGAAGTTTACTCATTCAATAATTGCATTAGCCATACAATTTTCTTCTTAAAAGAATTCTCAGTTAGTTAACTACCTGATACCAACATCAAATGCCAAATCTCTATCATAGGTTTCCTAAAAGAGAACTGAATGCTACTTGAATTATAATCGTATATCCTACTGGAATTAGATTCTGCTATGTGTTCAGGAAGACCAGCTTCAAGCTGAGGAGATAAAACTTACATAACTAGGGGGCACCTTTTAAAAAAACATTGAGATAGAAACAGTACAGAAATGAATCTAAAAATACCTAACTATGAATAGAAGATTATGTTTATTCCTGTTGTTCAAACAAAAAGCAGCAAATACTAGAACAATCATAGAAGGATTCATAGAAGACATTAAATTAAGTAATCAGTTGAGGGAAAGGCAAATTTTAATCTGATCATATTTAGGATGAAATGTCTGTGGGATCCTAAAATGAGACCCATCTGTCAGTATATTTAAAAAACATTCTAGAGACATTAGTGTTATCATCTTGGAAATTAATTAAGTGACTTAATCTAAAATCAACTTTTGAATTCTCAAATACATTCATTTGCTTTCTTCTTAGTCTGTTATAGGCTCCTGCTACTTTACGCTGATGTTTTGCTTATAAAAACTACATAAATTCTGAGCAAGCCTAAGGCTAATTATTCTGAAATGTAGAATGTCAGCAACACTTGACATAGATGTTCATGACGCCAGCAGTTGCCTGTTTTAGCCAATGTTAACAGCCCATCAATTGCTCGGACAAAAAGTCACAGTAACCTGCAGTTGAGGAGTCGCTCAGCACCACTTAGCCAAAATGACAACAAGCACGTCAATGGTGACATGATGTTCAAATTTAGCCACAGGTTTGCTGGGGTGACAGATTGTAGGTATGGTTGGAACTTCAACTGCCCCCAAAGAGCTTTTAAAGGTTGCTTCCATTTCTGACTACTCTTTTTCTGAAAGCATTTTATTTTAGCAGTATTAAACTAATGATATATAATTCTCTTCTTATATTACTTTCTTCAGCACATCACTAATTAGCAAATAGGTTTAGGAGTGTCAAAGTTGAAAAACAACCTGTCATTAACCTCAAGACAGAAAGAAATCAGGTAGATAACCAGAAAGCGTCCAGTCCCACCGAGTCCCAGCCGGTAGCACAGGCCACGCATCTGTCGCAGGTATGCTGCCTGCGCCCCTCTGCCCCGCCTCTTCGCTCCTGCGACTAACTTCCTGTTCCACTCCCGACCGAGTCCCAGCCAGTAGCCAAACCCGCGCACCAGCTGGGTCACGATCCTTGGCCTGCCTTCCCCTCCCTCGCTCCCCCCCCTTTTTTTTTTTGAACCCCTCCAGTCCAACTTCCAGCACCGAACCCATCAAACATCTTGTCTGGCAACCAATCTGG
Source organism: Myocastor coypus (assembly GCA_004027025.1). Taxonomy (NCBI): domain Eukaryota; kingdom Metazoa; phylum Chordata; class Mammalia; order Rodentia; family Myocastoridae; genus Myocastor; species Myocastor coypus. Next base: position 37,027 of record PVJA010019024.1, read on the forward strand.
TCCACGAGCCTACCAGGACTACTCAATCCCAAAGCTCTACCTCCACCTAGAGACCACGTCTGCCGGGATTCACAGAAGCTAGCAGCCAGAGCTCCAGCACAGAGTCAGGAACCTCTGTAGAGGAACCAGCTTGGAGTCTCCAGACCAAATGCCCATAGACACAGCATAACGCCACCAAAGTGCAGAGGCCACCTCCATACAAAATGATAACAACAAGGAGTAGGATGCAATTTCAGGGCCCGTGCCCACCCAAACCAAATACAGAAGACACTATCATGGAAGAAAATAGGAACCATACGGATGAAACCTCTGAATTGGTAGCATCTGAGGCAGACACACAAGTGCAGAAACTTATAGAGCAACTGAGATCAGAGATAACATGTGAAGTTAAAAAAGAAATACATGAAGTGGAAAAATGGCTGGAAAAACGTATACAGGACATTAGAGCACAAATAATATCCAAAGTTGACAAAGACATGCCTAAATCAATAGCATCCCAAGTAGGGGAACAACTACACAAAAGTAGAAAGGAGAACAGAACAGAAGTAATCTCTGTATTAGAGAGAGAAAGGATAACCATAATGACAGACTTCAATACTATTAAAGAAGACATCGATAAAAAAAATTAGAGGAGAATAGAAAAATGATGGACTCCCTGACGGAGCAATATAGGAAAGACATAGATCGCATGAAACAGTTTCAAAGACATATACAAGAAAATAAAATCTCGAACACAAGTTGGCAGAGCCGAATGAACGAAAATGAAGATAGAGTTTCGAACCTTGAAGACAGAGTTGCAGCCAGTGAAAGAGTAAGAAAGGATCTTTTAAAAACAACCAGAATGCAGGAAAAAATAATTCATCATCTGCAAGACGATGTGAAAATGAACAACATGAGATTACTGGGAATCAATGAGAAAGAAGGAGTCAATACAAATGATATAAAAAGAATATGGGCAGAAGTAATAGCAGAAAACTTCCCAAATCTGAGAAAACAATCAGACACTAAGGTAACTGAAGCCTACAGAACCCCAAATAACATCAACCCAACTAAAACACGCCAAGACATATAATAGTCAAGATACCAGAAATACAGCTAAAGAATAATATACTAAAAGCTGCTAGGGAAAAGAAACTGATCACATTTAACAGAAAACACATCCAAATAACAGCAGATTTCTCTTCACAAACCATGAAGTCAAGAAGAGCATGGAGCAGAGTGCTTCAAGTCCTCCATGAAAACAATTTTCAGCCCAGACTATTGTACCCAGCAAAACTCTCCTTCAAGTATGAGGGACAAGTGAAATATTTCCATAACAAAGAACAACTAAAGAATTTCATGACATCAAAACCAGTGCTACATACTATTCTACCGAGTATTTTAGAAAGGGACCAAAATGACCCGAATCCAACAAATGAGAACAGAAAGATCCCAGCAAATAGAGTAACCAACTAAAAATAGGAGGAAAAATTAGTAAACACTAGCGTATAAGAGTTATGTCAGTCATAAGTCAATACATTTCAATTGTAACCATCAATGTAAATGGACTCAATTTTCCAATTAAAAGAAATAGATTTGCAGAGTGGATAAGGAAACAGAGCCCAACAATATGCTGCATACAAGAAACAAATTTAACCCGTAAAGAAACTCATAGGCTTAAAGTTAAAGGTTGGAAAACAATACTACATGCTCCAGCACCTAAAAAAAAAGCAGGAGTAGCAATCCTCTTTGCAGACAGTTTAAACTACAAACCAACACTGATCCAACGAAACAGAGAAGGCCACTATATACTGGCTAGGGGAAAAATTCATGATGAACAGGTAACACTCATAAATATGTATGCACCCAACATGGGAGCAGCAAGCTATATAAAACAAACCTTAATGGACCTGAAAAATCTCATATCCAATACTACAATCTTAACAGGAGACCTCAACACTCCCTTATCCGAAAAAGATAGGTCAAGCAAACAAAAAATCAGCAAAGAAGTGGCAGAACTGAATCAGAACT
>PVJA010019025.1:0-39097 GCA_004027025.1 Myocastor coypus
GGACAATATGCAATATGTCAACTTTCAAAGAAAAAAAGGGGGAAAAGAAAAAAAAAAGTAATGTGGATTTAGAAAGGTTAATGTTTAGTTGTTTGATCAATCTTATATACCTATATGTATTAATCTAAACTGATCCGATGATGAAAATATGTAATATAACCATTGTTAAATTTAAACAATAAAAGAATTGAAAAAAAACTATATACATCACATGCACAATGATACCTCAGTTCATAAACTTAATTCTGACCATGATTCTGGTTACAAACTGAATTGTACAAGAATTGAATGAATAAGAGACTAGGTAAAATGCCATAGGTTTGACAGGCTACAATTTTGTATATCCTTAGATTTCTAAATGTCTGTGTAAAAATGTGTAACTGCTTTTATCACAGTCTATAGAGATTTATTAGAATATCAATGATTGAAAGAAAATACCAATGTCAAGCTAAGTCTAAGATATTTGATATTCAGAAAGGCAGTGATGTTGAGCTCAATTACCTATGTTATGGAGTAATAGTATCACAAAGCTTCTCTGCTGGAGGGTTGAGAACGTAAGATAACAGACTAAAAATTGGAGAAAAAAAAAGGGCTACCAGGATAGCCATCATTTTGGCTTTAGCCCTTCAAGGTCAATGAGGACTCAGGACATAAGAGAACCTGTGCTGTAACATCCTATAACTCAGTGGTGTCCCAAATTTTCTGGTCAAGCAGATTATGGGACCTCAGAGGAAAGGGATAAATGAAGTATAGTATGTCTTAAGGAGAGTCACCTAGAGAGAAAACATTCTCTCAGGCTTTCACAGAGAGCAAACTGGTCAAGCAATGGCCATTACTCGTTCTGATGGCTGACACTGACAACAGTTCTACAAAACACAGTATTTGGTTCCAAAGTTAATCCTAAGGAGATTTCACCTTGGAAAATACAAGTGATGAAAGTTTTGTTAGACAGGTCTTGCTTTAACTTGCCCTCAATCACCCAGTGGAAAAGCTTAATTACAAGGCATAAAACACAGAGCTAGATTAGTATGGTGAGCTGTAGAGGCTTAAATCAACAGCCTTCAACATAGTTGGTTTCACTGGTAACCCACTGCAATTATGAAACATTGGACTATGTATACAAATACTTCCTCTTAGTTCAAAGAGAAGAATATTTTTTCTTCTTTTTTTTCTCTACCAATATCGATTAGAAAGTTTGCCATGTCTATTTACCCTGTGCTCGCATAACTTATATGAGGACAACAATATGCAATGTGTCAATTACTGTGAATGTACTACTAACATGTTTTAACTCTCATATTGTTATCTCTTATTAAAAGTAATAAAAAATGAAGAAGAAAAAAATACTTCTAGGTACCCAAGAACTACAGTTTGGGAAACATAGGATTAAGCAAATAAATTTTATTCTGTGGAAAAATGAAGAATTGAATGAAATTTCCTCATTAGGTAAAAATTGAACCTAGTCATTAAATTTGATTTTGTTCTCTTCCAATTTTCTTAGTGACTAGAACTGTGAAAAGAGTAAGTTTGTGAACTGAAGTTCCATTGTATAGGCCTTATACACAATATACACACATATGGACATATAAATGTGATACATTTGACAACAGCAGGAAGGAGGTGGAGAGGAAAGAGGATGAGCAGGACCTGAGCCATACTGGATTGAAGAAATGACCTCATATGGTAACTCAGTTCTACAGGAATTAATAAAGAAACCATGAAATGGCAAATTAGAAGGTAAATATGATGACACAGCCTGTAATCTCAGCACTCAGAAGGCTGAGGCAGAAGGACTGCCATGATTTTGAGGCCAGCCTCACTTACACAGTGAATTTAAGGCTAGCCTGGAGTGCATAGTGAGACCCTATCTCACAAAAATCCAAATGAAAAAGGAGAAGGAAGAAGAGGAGGAGGAGGCAAAAGAAGAGGAGGAGAAAGAGGAGAAAACTAAATATACTTGTTCTCCTTTCTTTTCCCAGCTTCTATAAATAATATAATAATAACTATAGCAATGTTTTTTACATTTTTAATATGAATAGATGTAAAAGTTTAACAGTAAAACACAAAAAGAAAAAAAATAGAAAGATAACTAGGTGTAACATTTTTGTATTTCACTAGAATTAAATTAGTAACAGTCTGAAGAAGAATCAGGTAAATTAACATATGCATGTAAGTCTTCAGGAATCTTCAGGTATCCACCCTTTGTCACCCTTAAATACAGCATGAGAGCTCTGGAACCCGAACCAGGAGTAGAGACCCTGCCCAGACCTCCCACACTAACCTGATGGCTAAAAACCTAAAGTTTGTGATCTGCTTCTACCCTGACTGTTGGGGTTCTAAGATGCCTGGATAGCATCCCTGCTGTTTGTGTCATCGGTGGGCTGTGGCCACAATCACCAAGGCCTTTTTCCTGTTCCTGCAAGTTTTAGCCCGCTGAGAATATCTGCTGTCTGATACTGGGCAGATGCTGAGAGCTTACATTGTTCCTGTGTTAATCTGCAGTTCAACTTAACTCAGAGAAGATGGTGCACTGCTCAGCCTCATGAGACTTGTCGCATTGGCTTTCCTGATGGGAACTTGGCTTTCTTCATCACTGGAGGAGCTCAGGACCTCATTGTTGCTGAGGGTGGCTGTAGTATTTGGGGAGAAGCTCTGATGCTTACCTTGAACGTTGCTTCCTAGCTCCAGTTCAGATCTCTCAGCTTATTGGCACATATGCTTCATCTCACTGGCATAGGCTTCCTAGCTTCTGCTGTGACCTTTGGACCTTTCTAGCACATATCCATGAAGTGGACCTGCATGAGACTTTGTTGTGTGCTTTCAGCCTCCAGCTGAACTGGTGGGAGACATTGTTATAAGCTCTAGCCCTCAGCTGGATTCATTAGTATTTAGTGTGTAGATAGATTTCCTGAACTTGTAGTATGTGATTCTTGGGTCATTCATTATAAAATACTATTATAAAGCGTGTCCTGTACTATATTGTTCACTTTGCAAAAATCCCAAACCGTGACACCTTATATCACGATGGAGTTGGAAATTAGTATCAGAAAGAAATTTGGAGAATTCAGAAGCATATTCAAAGTAAATAACACATTATTAAGTTCCAAATGGTCAAGGGAGAAACCATGAAGGAAATGGAAAATATACCCAGGTAAATAAAAATGAAGATACACATATAAAAATTTCTGGGATGTAGCTCAAGTAGTTGTTGGAAATGTATATATATATATATATATATATGAAGAAAGAATACACGTTTCAAAGCAATAGGCTTCTACATTCAAGAATCTGCAATAAGTAGTGAAAATTGAGCCAAAATTAAGCAACAAAAAAGAGATAATAAGGGTTTTAGTGCAAATTAATAAAACAGAAAGTAGAAAACTCAACTACCAAGTATTGACCCACCAAAAAAAAAAAACCTAACATATCAGAGTTCTCTCAAAATAATGAAGTTGACACTTGGTCACTGTGTGTCACCCTTTCTGTACTAAGGCTTACACTAGAGGGAGACAAGGAGATGGCTCAAACTACTAAAATCATGAGTAGAAGAGGGGACAGAAACAAAAATTAGGAAAGAATTCTATGAATGGTGATGTGCCATAAATTACTGAACTTATGGAAATGGAAATGGAAAAATTGCTAGAGAGAAAAAAAGCAAACTGATTCAAAGACATTTTCAATAGTCAAAGTAGAATTATACAAGTAGAGTTTGACTTAGTAACCAAAACACTTCTGCAAATGGCTCAAGACCAACTAGCTTCGCTGGTGAATTTTGCTAAACATTTAAAGAATTACTATGGATTTTCATAAATTCCTCCAAAAATAAAAGGGATGGAACATTTTCAACTCATTCTGAGGCCAGTATTGCCCTAATCTCAATATCAAAATGTTGTATCATAAGATATATCATTCCTGTTTTCACATTTACATTCTCTTATAAAGATAGACACAAAAACACTCAACAAAATACTATTAAATAGAATCCACAAACACATCAAAAGGATTATACATCATTACCAAGTGGGATTTATCTGAGAAAGGCAAGGTTGCTTTAACATCTGAAAGTCAGTTAACATAATACAGCAGATCAACAGAATGCAGGGAAAAACCACACTTTAATCTCAATTGATGAAAAAAAGACATTTGACAAAATCCAATACCCTTTCATGATAATAACATTCAACAAACTGGGAATAGAAGGAAACCTCAACATAATAAAAGCCATATATTAAAAAACCCACATTGTTTAGTAACAAACTGAATGTTCTTCCATTAATATCAGGAACAAGACTAGAATGTCTGGTCTCACTATTTCTATTCAACTTATACTAAAATTCTAGCCAGGAAAATTGGACAATAAAAAGATAATAAAAATATCTAACCTGGAAAATAAGAAGTAAAACATTGACATAATATTATATACATACATATTGTATGTATAAATCTAAAAATCTGTAGGAGCTAAGCAATGAGTTCTCCAAAGTTGCAGAAATCAAGATCAACATGTAAAATCAAATCTATCCCTAAAAAATTCTATTAGAAGCAACATTAGAAAGAATAAAATACTTAGGAAGAAGCTTAACCAAATAAGTACAAAACTTTTACTCTGGAAAGTATAAAATGCTTTTGAAAAATTAAAGAAAGCCTAAAAAAATGAAGTGACATCCTACATTCGTGGACTGAAGATTTAATGGGCATACAATGGCAATCATAAATACACATAATAAACTGATCTATAGATTTGATATGATCCCCATCAAACCCTTCCTGGCTTCTTTCTGAGTATTGAAAAACTGATTCCATGATTCATAAAAAATATTAAGGTACCTGGAATAGCCGTGACAATCTTTCTTTCCCCCATCCATGGGCTGCTACCCCTCAATAGCAATAAAAAGAATAAAGTTGGAGACTCATTGTTCCCTGCTTCAAAACTTGCTACGTAGCTATAATGATCATGAAAGTGTGGCACTGGCATGTAGCTTATGGAATCAAACTGAGAAATAAACCCTCAAGGGCTGGCAGGAAAGCTCAGCAGACTAAGCTCCTGCTTTGGCAAGCACAAGAACCAGGGCTTGATCTCTGGTCCTGCATGGCACTCTGGCCCCTCCCTGAGGGCACCCTGAGCCAGTGACAAAGTCCAGGCATGGTGGTGTATATCTATAATCCCAGTGCTGGGGAGGCTGAAAACAGGAGGATCATCATAAGTCCCATCTGCATAATGAGACCCCCTACCAAATACACAAATGAAAGAGAGAGAGAGAGAGACAGACAGACAGACAGACAGACAGGCAGGCAGAGACAGAGAGAGAGAGACTCTCCAATTTATAATTGTGACACGAGTGGCATGATGCTTCAATAAGGAAAGAATAGTCTTAACAAATAGTACTAAAGCAACTGTTAGCACCATGTAAGAGTGAAATTGAGTCCTACCACACACCATATACCATATATAAAAGTTACCTCAAAACGGATCAAAGACTTAAATCAGAGAGCTAAAACTACATAAATTTTAGAAGAAAAGTAAATCTAAATCTTCACAACCTTAAGAGTGACAAGTAGCCTTTTAGATAGGACATCAAAAGCACAACAAAAGAAAAAGTAGATAGATTGGATGTCACTGTCTTAGTTACTCTTCTCTCGTTGCTGGGACAAATACCCAACACCCAAAATGAAGGAAGGAAAGGTTTACTCAGCTCACAGTTACTGGAGGTTTCAGTCCATATTTGGCTGGCTCGAAGGCTGCGTGGAACAGGGCAGAGAGCATCCAGTTCATCAAGGCAGAACAATAACAAGTGGCAACAGAGGCAACCAAAACCAACCAGAGCAACAGAAGAGAGTCTATCACTCTGTCTCTCTTATATTACATTCAGGATATCTTTCCCAGGCCACACCCATAATCCCAGCAGTACTAAGCCACACAATCCCAGTGGATCATGAGTTAGTCTCAAACTCCAGAAGTCCCCACCCCATGACTGCATAAGGCTTTGGGGGGACAACTAGACACAAACCATAACAATCACCAAAATTTAAACTTTTTTTTGCCTCAAGGGACACAAGAAACTAAAAAAAGACAACTGCAAAAGAGATAAAATATCTACAAGTCAAACATCTTATAAGGGACTTGAATACAGAATTATATAAGTAATTACTACTACATGATCATAAAGAACAATGCACAAGTCATATAAATTTACATCTCTCCATGGAACATGTACAAAAATCACTAAGAACATAAAAAATGCTCACCATCATTGTGATGATGGGAAATACCATGAAAACCACAAGAAACAGCACTTCACACCCAGCTGAATGGCTACAACAGGAAAGGCACCAGAACAAGCTCTGGTGAGGATGTGGCAGTCTTTATGCCTTGCTGGTGGGACTGTGAATTTACACAACTGCTTTGAAAAAGTGGTGGTTCCTAAAGATGTAAAACACAGAGCTTCCACAGAATCCAGTGCTTCGACTCCTAGGAATGTAGCACACATAAACAAATATTAGCATATAAGCATACATAGCAACTTTATGTAATAACCAAAAAAGTAGTCCTGAATTGGAATCAACCTTGGTGTCTTTCAGCTGAACAACTTTGGTCTGTTTATTCCATGGAATCCGCCTGGCAATAAGAAAAAAGAGATACAGATACATGCTACAACATGGATAAATTGAGTTAATTGAAAACACGTACATATATAGCCTATGGTAGTGCATGCCTATAATCCTAGCACCACGGAAGGCTGAGGCAAGAAGATTACAAGTTCAAGTCCAGCCTGGGAAACAGCAATTTAGCAGAACACTGTCTCAAAGTAAAAGCTTTAAAAAGGGCTGGGGATGTAGCTCAGTGTGAAGGTCCTGCACTCAGTGCCTTACATATGATGTTGAAGCTACACTGACAAACTTTTTGAGGTGATGTATTGATTGTGGTAAGGATTTCATTGTATGTATGTATGTATGTATGTATGTATGTATGTATGTATATCTTTATCAAGAAAGTAAAAAGAGAAAAATCTGCAGTCGCATATCTGATAAGAATTCACTATCCAGGACATATAAAGAATCTCATGCCTCTCCATAAAAAGCATAAAGCAGTTAAAGAATGAGTAAATGACTGGAATAAATATTTTGTCAAGTAAGATACACAAATGGCTAACAAGACAAGATGCTCAACATCTTTAGTCACCAGGAAAATATGAAGCGAAACCAGAGCATCTGTGCACTGACTAGGAAAGCTATACTCAATAAATGAAAGTTAAGTGTTGGCGAGCATGTAGAGAAAGTAGGGCCCCCATACAGTTGATGGGAACATGAAATAGTATAGACCCTATAGGAACAGCTTAGCATTCCCTAAGAGCTAAGCATGGAGTTACCCCACGATACAGAAATACAGTTGTTAAGCACATATTTAAGGAAACTGAAACCAAGACTAGACAGGTATCTGCTTGCCTGTATTTATTGTGGCATTATTCACAATGGCCAAATGAGCGGAAACAACCGAAGCACTCATCAACAGAGAAATGGGTGAGTAAAATGTGACAGAATGACACAATAGAATATCATTCAATATAAATTGGAATGATATCCTCATACATGCCTACTGCATGGATGAAGCTTGAGAAAATTACGCTGTGTGAACTAAGCAAGACACAAGAGAGCAGCTATGGCAGGACTCCACATACACGAATAGACAGGCAGAACCATGAAGACAGAGAGTAGACTGGAATTTACCTGGGGCTCGGAAGGGGAGTCAGAGTTTCTGCGTGTTGGAGTAGAATTTCTGTTTGGGTGGAGGTCACACATTGCAAATGTTCTTACTTGTATACTTAAAATAGTTAAAAGGGAAATTTTGTGTTAAATGTATATTTCCACAATTAAAAATAACATACCCGAACCAATCAAACCATATACTTTATATAGACAAATTATATAGTATGTCAGTTACATCCCAATAAGCTCTAGCTAAAACATAGAAACTTCCACAGTACATATTTTTCTTCTGTTGTATGTCAATTACACTTCAATGAGGCCAACAAAACTGTCCTCATGATAAGAATTTAAAATTTGCTTTTTAAAATTAAATTAAAAAATAATGAGGAACAATGACATTCTGTAATTATTCTGACAATATGGATTTATTCCTTGATAGTTGCCCATGGCAATAAGAATAAAGGGTATGGCTCCTCCACATGGGCAGCCTGAGCTGTGACTCTTGACTCACGCTGCCTCAGTTTACCCTCCCTGGCCTCAGGAGGTGAGCGTGGAGGGCCCGAGACTTAAGGAACATGGGTGAGGCTGCAATTCCCTGCCTAGACTTAGTGCCTGGATTTTGATTAAAGCAGAGAGAGGCCAGGTTGGCTGGCCTCAGGGTCCAGGGAGGTGGACTTGTCGGGAACCTGGAGAAGCTGTGGAGGAGGAGGGTGGACGGGGAGGATGGGTGGGGTCTGGGTCCTGGGACAATGGAAGGCCCAAGATGGGACCAGATGGCCTTGGACGGCGGGCCTCTCTAAGTCCTTTCAGAGCTCTGGTCAATGTTCCCAGGGCAAGGCTCACCCCAGGCCTGTTAGTGTTGTGCCTACCCTGTCTCAGTGTCATCCCCTCACTCTTTCCCAGGAAAGATCTAGGGAAGCTTGGAGCGGGATGGGGAGGAGCCAGGCTCAGGGCCTGCACAGTTGCCCCTCACCCGGGAGGTTGGGCAGGGCCAGGCCAGAGATGGATGTCTGGTGCTCACTCAAGGGCAGGGGATTCCTCTGCCCCTCAGGCTCCTCCAAGAGCTAGGGTCTCCCCACCCGTATGCCTGCCCAGGGCCATCTGTCCCGGAGGCTTAGTCCTGGTCTGCAGCCCCCCAGGGCCCAGCTTGGACAGCCCAGCTGGGCTATGAATAGCACACACCCTTTTCCTTTCCAAATATAAAAATGTTTGCTTTCAATCAGGGGCGTCTGGGGAAATGGAAATTATAGGATTGGAGAGTGTCCTTGGGTAAAGAAATACCTCGAATGCCGAAAGCTCGCAGGGCCTCTGATTAGGGCTGGAATAATTCCTGCTGTAATATAAACAAGCCTTGCTGGGCTAATGGGGGGGTGGGGAGCAAGGCGGGAAATGGGGGCACATGCCATGTCTTTGTTCTTTCCCCTCCCAGAGTGCCAGTACGCCGGGCCTGGACTGGTTTCTGAGATCACCCCCATCAGCTGGGCTGTCTCTCAGACATAAAAACCTTGGTTTCCTGGGTTCTAGATGACCACATACACTGCTGCCATTTTGGGCCCAGTGTCCACCTCAGAGGCTATGGGGTACAATCCTGGCTCCCCTCCATGCCTCTGGGACAGAAGGGTGGATGGACTCGCTGGGGCTGAGACCAGATAGGCATGTGGGGCCAGAGAGAAAATAGCAAGAAGCCTGGGAAAACGGAACTGAACAGAAATTCTCCCAACAGTCCATTAGTCAGTCAACAAACACTGGTTGACAGCTAGAGGCACCGCATGTGAAGATGGTGAAAACACTGTCCCCACGCTAGAGGCACAGCAGAATTCACAAAACCAAAGCCAGCAAATCCACAAAGCCAAAGTCTTGGTAGCCCTGGTGCAGAGCAGTGGCCCAGGGAGGAGGCTTAGACAAGCCCTATTGCTCCCCACATGGGGACAATAGGGAGCAGCTATGTTTGTGGTACTGGTCTGCTGGGTTAAAGGCTGAGCCAGTTCTTTCTCCTCTCTGCAGGTTGCCCTGTCCTGCTAACTGCACTGGTTCAAGGTACGGGTGTGTGTAGTGCTCCAGCTCCAAGCCCTGAGAAGCAGGCAGGCCTGGAAGCACTGGAAACCTGGGACCATTTGCAAAATTCACAAATCACAAAGCCCTGTGTCTTCCTGGCTTCAGAACATGCATGCACAACAGAAGCCGGGAGCAGGGGCCACACTACACCCAGGCTTCTGTGCTTCCGCAGCCTTGGTCTCTCCTCTGTGCAATGGGTGTGCATGGCAAGGAAAAGGCCAGTCAAGGGCACGCTGAGGCGGAGAGGTCACCAGGTTGCGTGGGCTATTGGCCTGAGGCACCTGGGGTTCGCCACAGGGTCTGGTGAGCCCTGTCTCTGAACAGCCATCCTGCTGGAGGACAGACAGGCCACAGAAGAGCTTTGACCCACTCAGCCAGAGTCATGGACTGAAAAGTAAGCAAAGCAAGGTACAGAGCAGGCTGCTTGCCCTGGCCTGAGTTGGGGGTGGAAGTATCTGACCTCCAAGATCCTAGGGTCAGGTCCGCTCAAAAGCCAGGACACTCGTGTGACAGGTGGATCAGAGTACAGCTGGGGGAACCAGAGCAGGGAAAGGAGGGAAGGCAGGTGGGGGCCCAGTGTGGGACACTGCCCAGGTGAGAGGTGCATGCAGCCAGGGCAGGTCAGAGCAGAGGCAGCCGCCAGAATTCACTGAGTGACCGTGTGACCATTAGGCCTCTTCTGTCTTAAGAGAGGACCTACTGAGACCCCTGGGAGATGAGAATGCACCCAGGGCCTCAGACCCTCAGAAGAAGCTGTGCCTGGAGTAGAGAGCCTAGTAGGGTGGGGGTGGGAGAGTGGGAGGGCTGGGGCCTAGGAATGCGAGGGCCCCTGCTTGCCCTGCTGGACCCGCCGGCGGTTCCGTATTTACACTACATTAATAATGGCTTAAACGTTCTCATAAATAGATGCTGATTAATTGGCAATCCATTTGCTGAAGGCCGGCCTGCCAGACGGCTTCCTGGAGGCCCGCTCCTTCCACATCCCGATAAACACCATCAGTGCTCAGGGGCGCTAATGTATGGGCGCCCCTGCCACAGGCCCGGGCAGCCCTTCAGCTGGGAAAGGCTGGCCAGCCCACTGCCTCAGGACCACTCTAGGGGGCCCTGGGGAAAAATGGCGCCCTTGGTGCTGGGAGGGTGGTGGCGTGGTAGCCCTGGGGTGCCTGCCTGATGGAATCCAGGGGAATCATGCTGCAGTAGGTGGCTTCTAACTCGGCCCACGTGGCAGTGCTCACCTGTGTGCCCTGCACCCCAGGACAGGAGCCTGCATCTCGAGGGGCAGGGACAGCAGCCTGAGCTGGAGCACAGAAAGGTCTTCCTGTTGTGTGGCCTCTCCTGCCTATCACCCTTGAGGACAGCCGCTCTAGGCCCTTGGGGGTATAGGCGACCTGGAGACCATGGCGGTTGCTGCTCACGAAGACAGTGAACCACAGGTGAAGCTGCCTACAGCAGGTTGGGGTCCCCATGGGCTGCACACTGGATGTCTGAGGGATACAGGATTCACTCCCACAGAAAGCACAGCCAGCGCCCCCACGTGCTGGGTCATGGCCCCCTCACCGTCTGGGACCCCTCCCCCCTCTTGCACCACACTTACCAACCAAGCGGCTCAGGACAGGCTTCTTGCACCCATTGTGCAGATGGGAGGAGCACTGACAGTCACCTGCTTGGTCACCACAGGACATTTCCCTGAGCCTGCTCCAAGCTGGGCTGCTGAAAGAATGAATGTAGGAGCGATGAATGAATGACTGCGCCAAAGCCAGGTCCCAGGAGAGGGGGTGGGAGGGCCGGGTCCCCCTCCCACCCCTTTTCTGATGATTGGTTTTTAAGCTCGAGCAGACCCCAAGTGGGGAGGTCAAAGGTGACTACTGATGGCTGTCACTCAAGCAAAATAGGCCCGTTTTCATTTTTCACTTGGGCCCAGACCCCTCCAAACAGACAGTGATTAGGCCCTGATTGAGCCTTTCCTCTGCCTGATGACTCCCACATGTGACCCGCTCCCAAATTACATGCAAATGTTCGAGGGCGAGCTGCTGAAAGCCCCCTCCCCTCCCCTCTCGGCATCCCCCCTCCCATAGCCCCTTCCCTTGCAGGTGCGCGGCCAGGTCTGCAGCCTCACCTGGGGCCCGCGCTCTGCAGCGCCACCTGGCGGGGATCGTCGGGTGAAGAGGGTGGAGGAAGGCGCGGATCCAGGCTATGCCTGTCTGAGTGAGGTGCCTGACCACAGGACAGTGGTGATGGTGGTGGTGCAAGGACCGTAATTGCTACGGAGTCGTTGAGGCTGAATAGCTGAGATCTCAGAGCACTGGCCGCCCACCTCACAAGCCCACACTGCCAGGCTGCAGAAGGGACATCTGCCCACCAACAGCCCAGAGTGCTCCTGGAGCCACATAGTGACAGAGGGCGTGAGGACCCTGGCAGCTGCTGTGGGTGGAGACTCCTGGGCACCAGTGGGCTTGAAAGAGTCCTGCAGCCCGCTCCATTCATCCTCACATTGTCCTGTCGTGTTGGTGACCCCATGATTCTCAATTTCAGAAGACTTTGCAGCCAGAGAGCCTCCAGTAGTGGAGACACCCCAGGGCTGTCCACACCTGCAGCATGGGAGCTGGATGCCTGGCCTTGCAAGGCTGCAAGGGGCACGGGAGGGCTGCTGTGATGGGTTCTGGGGCTGGGTCACTGTCATCCAAGTTCGGGTATGATTCCTGTGACAGGGTGCTGCTCCTGTGCCCCAGGAGCAAGTGGGGGGGGGAGTCCCCCGGTTGCATGGGCTATTCTGCCTGGAGATGCCAACCGGGTCTTCTCCCTCGTTCTCACAGCCAGGCCTTCTCTGCCTCTGGCCACCCACCCAGCCCCCTTCCCCCAAACTTGTTTTACTGCATTCTCAGTGTTTCTTCCTCTCCACGGGCAGCCAGCTCAGGGACTGGCCAACTCTTGTCTAAGTCCCTGTTAGGACATCAGTTCACCAAGGCAGGTGCCATGGTTGTCTTACTGGGCTGGTCAGGGAGAGGTGGGGAGCATAAGGGAGAGGAGATATAGCAGGCTGAGTCTCACAGCTGAATGCCCCAGGCCCCAGGCTTTGGAGTGACAGACTGACCTGCAGCAGGTGGGTGGCCTGCACAGGCAGCATACTTGAGGACACCCGGTGTGGAGGCTGGGTGGGCTGAGTGCCACCTTTGCCACCAGCATCAGCAGTGGGGGACCATGGGCAGACTATCCTTAGCCACTGGAGAGGAGACACAGACACGGCTCGTCAGGAGCCAGCAACATGGGGATCTGCACCAGAGAAGGCTAGCATTTGAGGGTGTCCCAACAGCCAAGGACTTTACAGAGACAGTGATAAGGGGGCCACAAAAGAGACTGGGGAAGGGGAATTTGTGCTTTGGATTGTGGGACTTGAAGCCACTGTAGAGAGGAAGTCAGATCAGGAAGCAGAGCTTTTTAGAGAGGAAAAGTAGGAGTAGAGGAATAAGATGGAGATAAGACCTTCAACTTCACCCATGTGCAGCGACCAGGCACCCATTCTGGGCCCTTGCTGAGGGGGAAGGAGAGGTAGAGGAACCCACGCAGGCTACACAGGACTGTTGGATAGGTTGTGTGCTGCTCAGGAACTCCAAGGAGTCCAGCTAGAGCCGGTGGAACATAGTGTTTTGGCTAGCAGCTCTCTCCACCAGCCCCTGGGGTTATCTTCTCTGAGTCCCACTAAGATGTCAACAGAGGCCTAAGGTGAGCTGACTGTTGTCTGTCTGTCTGTTCTTCATGACAGTGCAGGGAAGGACCCCCAGTGGCACGGGTGGCAGGGACACAGGTGGGAGCTACTCCTCTGCCCGCCGGGCAGCCTCTGGTTGGCCCTGGGCAGGAAGCCTGCTGTACTCCTCCCTTGCCGGCAGGTGGGTGGCCCCTCATCAGCCTGATGTGGAAAGTGAAATAACTTCTTCCAATTACCCTCGAATCTGGAAACTTTTTGTGCCTTGGACATTTCCTCCAGCCCAGGAGTTAATCAACCCCTAGGCCGTCCCCCGCCGGGCCAGGGTGTGGGGGCACCAGGCGTAGCTGTGCCCTAGAAAATTATTTCTCATCACCAATTATTGCCCATTAGAGCTAATGGTGGCATTTAATCACCACACACTTATCAGGGGTGTTTTAAGCCACTGGAACGGCGTCCCTTCCACCTCCGCCCCCACCCAGCTCTCTCTGGAGCACTGCTCCGGCTATTGCCAGAAATATATTTTTTTAAAGCAAATCACACATCTGATACCATTTTGTTTGAAAAATGAGCTGCTCTCCCCGTTTTTGTGTCTGCTGGTCACATAGCCAGCGAAGCACGGAGGCAGCAGCCGTGGAGCTCTCGGGGTGCATTCCCAAGGCCTGGGGAAGTGGGACCACTCTGTCTCCATGGCTCTGCTAGGGAGAGGGTGCTGAGGTCAGTTATAGATGAGGAAACTGAGGCACGGAGCAGGGATGAGTGTGCAGAACACCTCCAGGGATGGTATGAGCTGCGTTTGTCAGACTCAGGGTCATCTGGGGACACAAGCAGGAAGGTTTGGTGGCCTTGGGATTGGAGGAAGGCCAGAAAGATGGGTGGCTCTCACCTGCCCCGGCCCTGCTGAGACCAAGTGTCAGGTAAGAACTTCTGAGCCACAGTTCACACATCCAGGTGGGAAGTGGGGAGGACCCAGCTCCACTCAGTGCAGACAGATGCCCAGCCCTGGGGGCTGCTCCTGGTGAGTCCCTGACTCCCACACTGCTGGGCAGAATCCACTCCTTGCCTTCCTTCCAAAGCAGGGCTGCAGCCTCTGAGCCTCAGTTTCCTAATCTGCAAAATGAGGATCTGCTTCCCTCAAGGGCCCGGTTGCTGTAGGGACTCCAATGTGAAGAGCCATGTTGGAGAGTTGTGTGATGGCCACAGAGTGATTGTCCCCAGAGAAATTGACAAAGGATGAAAGGGAGGCAGGTTCAGACCCAGGCTGCTGCCCAGCGGGGGCCTGGCATGGCCAGGACCTTAGACTACACAGTCCGGGGAGCTGGCTGGATCCAGCATGTTCCTTGGGACGAGCCAGCTCTGAGCTGCATCCTCGTGGTTATGGGTGGGCTATGGGTGCACTGTGCCCACACCTTTCTCTCGAACGCTGTTCTTGGAAAACATCCAGAAACCAGGCACTTGGGAAAGATGGCTGACCCCACAGCCGGGCACAATCAGTGTAGCATATGACCAAGTATATGGTAACAGGAGAGAACAAGGGAGCCCTACGAAGCAACAAGCACAGCCTGCAGTGGCACAGAACTTGCCAAACTAAGACAAAGTGCACAGCAAATTAATTAAGCAGAGTAGTTATTAGAACCACTGAAAATTAGGTATTTGCATAATTATATTAAATAGACACATAGCAGGGGAGATGCGTGGCCAACTGGTGAACGGAGAGAAGGGACCTAGAGTGGGAAGCCAGCACTTCACAGCCGTGGTTACTAAGCTCAGGGCAGACCCGGCCCAGGGCTGAGGGTGCTGCGGCACGGCTACAGCCTGAGGCGTGTGTGCGCTCACAGGAGCCTCTCAGTGCACAGATTCAATGCAAAGAAAGGAAAAAAGCTCCACGGCAGAGAAAGCAGCCCATGTCGTGGCCAGGTGACACAGTCCACCACCACAGGGGCACCACTGGCAAGGCCCTGGGGGGCGCTAGTGCCTCACAGCCTGTGCCCAGGGAAACTGAGCCACAGTCCCAGATAGTCAGAAGCCAAAACCATGTGAGACAGAAGGAGACCAGGATGTATGATGATTAAACACAATGCCTGGCCCCACATCAGATCCATGCTGGAAGGAAAATCAGTGCTATGAGAGACATACTCTGGTCTGTTGACAAAACTGACTCATTGATGGCAGGTTAAGCTATCGTCAGGGTTAAATTTCCTGGTATGGAGAACTGAACTGTGGTTACATGTGAGCAAAACCTTGTTCTGGAAACACAGAAGACAAACTGAAAAGCTGATATAGGCCACTGCGCCTGCAGTTACCTTCACTGAGAGACAGAGACTGACAGAGAATGAATGAGCAAGAGTGCATGGGAAAGCGAATGACAGGAAGTTAACTGCGAGCGGGAAGCATGGAAGCATTCTCTTTTTGTAAACTTTAAGTTGTTCTCAAATAAAATGGAAAAATCAGTGTTAGGTTAGGAGACAGCTCGCAAGACAATAGTGAGAGATGGACATCCAGAGGGAAAATATCTGGGCTGAGGCCTAAGGCTTGAAAACCTCATCAGAGCTCAGTAGAAAGGAAGCAGTGAGTGAGAGAACCTGGGTACAGTGGGACAAGCTGGGTGGCTCCTGTGGCTCGGATAAATGTACCCCAAAGACCCTGTGTCAAAGGTTGTCCCCAGCAGGAGGGTTCGGGTACCCTCTCCCTAGCAGAGCCATGTCCCCAGAGATTGTGGAACCTTCAAGAAGCAGAGCCTGGTGGGAAAAGGTGCGGTCCCTGGGGTTGTGGCCTGGAAGGGGCTATCGGAGCAAGGCCCCACCTCTCCCTTGATTCCCAGCCACTGTGAGATCAGCAGGAGCCCCCTCCTCGTGCTCCCACCATGAGGCTTGGCCTCGCTGTGGACACAAAGTCATGGGCCAGGCATCCACCAAATGAGGCCTCTGAGACCACGAGACAAAATGGACCTTTCCTGCTTCAGCCGGCGCTCGCAGATGTTTGGTTACAGCGACAGGAAGCTGGCTACCTCAGTGGTGCCGTGTGGGAGTAGTGGAAGCTGGCAAAGCTGAGGGTGTTGGCAGAGACCCAGAGAGTGGCTTGGGATTTAGTCTAAGCATGCTGGTCCTGTGATCCTGGAGGCAGCCAGGTGGGCCGGAAGGTGAGCAAAATAGGCACCCGGGCTGTAACGCTGGAAAGGGCTGAGATATTGAGAACTGAACTGGAAATTTAACCTAAAGAAGATATCCTGGAGACCCCTGGCTCCTAGAGGGTGGAGAAAGCCGCTGGGCCAAAGGGGAACAAGCAGTGCAGGGTGAGCAGTGACAGCCACCTGCTGTTTGGGCATTGGAAGGCCAGCGCTGAGCTCTGCCTGGGTCTTTCAGAGCAGCCTGGAACCCTGGGGAGGCCAGAGAAGCAGAGCTCAGAAGCAAGACAGCATGCGGGAAAGGGGAAAAGGGCCCTGTGGCAGGCAATGGGCTCACCCATCTCTAGCTGACTGTGGGAAACCAGTGAGCCCCACAGATGAGGGAGACAGAGGAGGAGGGGTGTGAAACAGGGACCATGGGTCGGGGGACGCTTTCATGGTCTCTACCTACTCCATAGCCCCCAGCTCAAGAGAATCCCTTTAGCCCTGGGAGCGTGAACCCCACCTCTGTCCATGGGCAGAGCCTGTCCTCCGGACCCCCACTGGAGGGGAACCCGAGGCGCATCATAGAGATGGGCAAGACAGACAAATCACCCACACTGTCCCTTCTGACACCTTGGCACAGGTCACTTGGCACTCAAGTCATGCCCTCTGGGTGACCCGGGACATTATATGGTCCTGCACAAGGCCAAGGCAATGGTGCCATCAAAGAAGCCAGGGTGTGGGATCTGCAGCAAGGGGCTACCTGCCTGGCCTGGGCCAATGCAGAGTGACTTCATTATTGCTCTCAGCCCTGAGAACAGCAGGAGAGCGGAGGAAGAAGCCTTAGGCTAGTCCCTGCCATCAGACTAGTGGGTATCATAAGATAGCAGGTTCTGTCTGCACTGGGTCCCTGCAGCAATCAGAGAACCCAGCCATCTTAGACCCAGCATCCTGAGAAGCCTGACTGGCCACAGTCCCCACCCCAACTGTCCCCGTACCTCCCTGGAAGCCCTGTGCCAGGCTAGGCTGGTGTTCTGTCTGCAACCAGGAGACAGAGCCACAGAGCTGCAGGCTTGGTCACACAGAAGGGAGCAGATTCCCAGGAGGAATGGGAAGCTCAGGGTCTCCTGTCCACAGACCCTCTGGACCGTGAGATGCTGAGCCTCCCCATGCTGCTCTGCCTCCCCCATTTTCTCACTGGGGCCCCTGTGGTAGAGATCCATCCATCCAAGAGCTTGCGCCACCCAGAAGGGGCCAAGTCCGGTGTCAGCAAGGGCCACTCTGAGAGCGTTCAGGGCACAGCCTACAGGCAAGATGGATGGGCATCAGGGGCCACTTTCAGGCTGTGTTTATGGGACACCAAAGCAGCTGGTCAATCCCCAGGGACCATCACTCATCCGCTACCAAGACTCCCTGACAGGCATCGAGATTGCGTGGCCACCTTAACTCCTGCAGCACTTAGAGTCTTAGTCTGTTTGGCTGGAGGGTCCTGTCCAGACACCAGAGCTTGACAGATGAGGCCCCGGAGCCCTGCTGAGAAGACACGTGGCTTGCCAGGGTCACTCACACTGCCAGTGAGCGGAAGACAGTCATGAACCTTGGAGCCTGGGGCCCCACAGTTTCTGGGGCACAAACTCCAGGGCTGCTGGTGTAATGGCTGCAGTTTAAGCACAGAGCGCTGTGCACCTGGTTCCAGCGTGCGTTCCCGCTCCCATATTGATGGGTCTACACAGGCTGACCAGAGACAAGGTCAGATCGTGCTTCTCCAGAGAAATAACTTTCCTTCTGCACTCCTTTTGCCTCTCCTTTCTTTACTCCTGCCTTTCATGGACAGGGTCATTAAAGAGAGCTTGGAAAATCCTGTCCTAAGTCCCAGCCTCTACCTCAAGCCACCCAGAGCAATCAGTTGGTGGAGGTTCCTGTGGAGAAAGAATCCGGGTGCCTGCAGGCTGTCCCACTAGTGGCAAAGCTTGTTAGCTGTGCTGGAGGACAGAGAGGGCCAGAAGGCCTTGGGGAGCGAGTACGGGCCACCTGGCTCTGTCCCTCTGCCCTCTCCCCTTCCCAAGTTGCCGTTTCCCCAACCAAGAAGCAGCAACTGTAACACTCTCACCAGGGATGACAGGTATGCTTTGGAGTTCCTTGTAAGATGTTGGCTAAAACCAAGGAGCCTTGCTAGTAATAAAACCAACACAAACCAGACATCGCAACTGTTTCTCATAAAGCACCATTTCAAGGTAGCTAGCCTTAAAGAGTACTCATTACAAAGAACAACATATAAGCCTGCTATATGCAGAAATGAACCCCTAGTGGAGAGAGAAAAGTGCAAAGCTCTCAGATGAAAACCTAGGAGGAGATGTGTGTGGCCTTGGACTTGCCTACAGATTCTGAGATATGACACCAAAAGCAAAAATGCAGCAAAAGAAGACAATAGATAAATCGGACTGCAAAATTAAAAACTTTCATGCTTCAAAGGATACCACAAAACATAATCCATAGAAAGGGAGAAAATATTTGCAAATTATATATTTGCTAAGGGTCTTGCATACTGAAACTATGAAGAACACTTATAAACTCACTAACAATGACAAATAACCCAATTTTTTAAATGGGCAAGTGATCTGTAGAGATGTGTTTCCAAAAATAGTGCTACAGTGCGGCAAGCACACGGCTAGGTGCTCCATCCCACCCATCCTTGGGAAGTGCAAGTCAAATTCACAGTGAGATGCTGCTTACACTGCTTCAGAGGTCTAAAGTCAAAAGGATTTTTAAAACTCCCAAGTATTATTTAGCATCTGAGGAGCTGGATAAGCTCCTTTGTTTCTGATGGGAACATAAAATTTCAGTTGCTATGGAAAAGAGTTTGGTAGGCCCCTAAAACATTAACCACAGAATTACTATTTAGGCAGCAAACCACCTCTAGGCCTATGCTCAAGAGAAATGAAATCCTCTAACACCACAAATGCACACGAGGACATCCATAGCAGTGTTATTCACAATAGCCAGGAGGTGGAAACACCTCCCCAGCTTGGTGGCTATGTATGACACATCCTCCTGGTGGAGTGTCATGTACATCACTGAGACGCTGCCAGAGTTGTCATGCTGTGTCTCTAAGCCAGTTTCCATTCTGTTTTGTTTTGTGGGTACCGGGGATCAAACTCAGGACCTTGTGCTTGCCAGGCAGGCACTTAGGTTGCTGAGCTATCTCTCTGGCCCTCAAAGCCATTTTTGAGAGCTCTTGTCCTCCTGCTATGTCTCACATTGCTGTCGGGCAGTGAGAGCTGGTGAGTTTTGTGGGCAAGCAGGGATTCCTACAGCATTTGGCTCCAAAACTCCTTTAAAACTTTACAATCTTTGGGAATAATTAATAACTACTTGGAATTTTTTTTAACAGAGACCAGCCCATTTGTGGTTAACAAATAAAGGAAAAAATTGTCCACCAGAACCTAAGATGATAAGTGAGTTTAGCATACTTAACTATTTGCAATTGAGACATGAAAAACGTTAGAACCGGCCTCCCCCAAATGCTCGTAGTGTTTGGCAAAGCAATCCCTTTCTTGTGAATATTTTCCCCACAAAAATTACTTTAAAAGGGAAAAGCTGTGCGTTTGTGGATGCATGCACCGGCACTGTTTTGTCAGGTGAAGACTGTTAGGGTGTGGGACAAAGGACCATTCCTCATGCAGTCACACTGGAGTAGTTAGGCGTTGAGGGAGGCAGTGCCCCCCCCCCCCCACCCAGCACCTGAGAGCTGAGTGGCTTTATTAGGGACTGGGCATGGGTCAGGATCCTTCCTTTGTTACGTGCACTCTTTGTACCCACCCAGCTTACAGAAGTCAGGGGTTGTGGCTAAGCCCCAGGGACCCAGAAGAGCATGAAGACTTTGAAACTGCAGGACCAGGCAGCTCTGCGGTGGAATAGAAAATGCTGACTGTAGAGAATTCTGGCAAGAACAGATGTGGTGGGTGGGAGTGTTGGGGTCTCAGGGACCCCTAAGGCTAGAGGCCAGCTCACAGACAGGGGCAGTGACAGAGAAGGCTTCTCTGTGTTTGGCATAAAGGAGTCTGGATGTGGGAAGCTGGTTTCCCAAGTCCTAGAGCTGCTGTGAGATTGGCACCTGGGCTGAAGGAGCAGAGAGCTGTCACTCAGCAAGCCAGCCAGGTGTCCCCAGGAGCTCCAGCCACGGAGGATTCCCTATCAGGGATGACAGGGAGGGACACGGCAGCCCATCCTGCTGCAGAGAAGTATCTCGGATTGGGCAGCAAGGGAGCTGTGGGAGGTAGGGGCGTTAGTGGCTGACCTGCCACCTTCAGCTTGGCTGCATGGTCCACCAGGTTTTCCTCCCTCAAGATCTGCTTTCTTTCCTTAAATATATTTATTTGGAAGGAAACTTTCTATCACCCCCAAACCAGCAGAGCTGAGCCTTGGGCCTACAGGTGGATGAGTGTGCTGGCGGCACAGTTGCAGCCCTCGCCCCGCTCCCTGAGGAGCCCTCCCCCTGGGCTTGCTCTCCTAGCCACTTTCGTGTGGGCCTGGCAGCTGTGTGTGTGTGTGTGTGTGTGTGTGTGTGTGTGTGTGTGTGTGTGTGTGTGAGGGGGCTGCAGCAGGAGATTGTAGCCCCTGTCACTTTCAGTCCAAAGCCCTTCCTGAAAGCATTTGCAGCTGTCAGACACTGTCCTGGCAGGCGTGGTCCATTAGTGAGGCCAGCGCTGCTCTGTAAACACGAGCTTAGGGAACCAAACATGTGGGTGCTGCACCATGCGCCTGAGCCGGTTAGGGGCTCGGCTCTGCACAAGCCAGGGCCCTTGGCATCTGGCCCACATCTGCTAGGAGTGCAAAGAGCCAGACAGTGCCCATAGAGGCCCCTCTGCCTCTTTCTAGCCTGGGTACCTCCTGATGCCCTTATCCTGTCCCTGCACCCTAAGGTGCTGGGTCCACTTTAGCTCAGTGGGGCTTCAAGGGACAGCTGGTCTACCTGCCTCTGCATTCGGGGAGATTCAAATGCCTCCTGAGGTCGCTCGGCACCCACCCCTGCAGCCGACTTCCTGATGATCTGTTTACACATCTGTCTTCTGCAGTAGATGGAGGGGAGGGATTCTGATGACCTCCCCTCCCCTGTCAGCGCTAATCAGTGTTTCTTGAATGAATGGTTAAAGGATGAATGAGTTCTTAGTCCACCTCTCATCAGGCCACTTGCAGAAGCTGCAGACATGAGAGGGAACTGTTCTCAGATCATCTGAGGGGGGTCAGTTCTGTGGGAGACACCGGGGAGGGGCTGAGATGGCGCTGGCGCTCCCAGACAGGGCTTCGAACAGAGACCTAAGGAGGTGAGGCCCAGGCTTCCTGGAGAGCAATGCTCCCAGGAGTAGCAGGTGCAGAGGTCTGAGGGATGGGGAGACCGAGGGAAGCACAGCGGCTGCAGCCCAGCAGGGACTGAGCCCCTCTGTGCACCTTCTAGGAATGCAGTTTACCCCGTGCGTTGTCTTAGCTAGCTGTGAATAGGAGCACAGGAATGACTCCAAGCCTAATTAACTCCAGCCCATCAGATTTGGAATTGTTTTCCTCTAGGCTGCGGACTGCTCCGTCTCTTCTCCAACCATGGCAACACGTGAGAAAGCGGGTCTGGAGGATCAGCCTACTGGGGCCCCGCCCCTGACCTCCCCGCTCCAGCACAGGGCACACTGAGTCTGAGCGAGCTGGGCACTGCCTGAGACTCTGCCCCTAGGAGCACCTCAGTGATTCCTGCTGCTCAGAGGATCTCCAGAGAGAGCGGGCCCTGGAGTAGTCCTGGGACAGGCTCTGAGCGGAGAAGGAGGTGGATCAAGAAATGTGTGGCAGCCATGGTGTGCGACACAGGCTTCGAGCGTTCCAGCCCTCAAGCCTGCTGCACCTGCCCCACGGCCAATCCCTCCAGAGCTGGGGAGGGTGGAAGACAGCAAGTAGTGATCCTGAGAGGTAGCGAAATCTCACTGGGAAGGAAGTATCTGAGAGAGTTATCTTCTCTGAGAAGATGAAATAGGATATCCCAGGTCCTACATCTGGATCCAGATATACACAGTCCACTTCCTTGCCTTTGGATATAGTTTTGTGTGTGTATGATGTCTGGAGCTATGGCAGCTGCTTTGTGCCCATGAGGAAAGAGCCAGGAGCACTGCAGAGCTGCTGCTCTGACAGCAGCACCCTTTGGTCTTGCTGTGTGAGTCCCAGCTCTGGCTCATGCGTATACCCCTGACCCAAGTCACATAACCACCTGAACCCCAGCTCATGACCCATATGACTGTCTTCTCTCTCTCTCTCTCTCTCTCTCTCTCTCTCTCTCTCTCTCTCTCTCTCTCTGTCTCTCTCTCTCTCTCCTGTCTAAATGTCTCCTCTAGACCTTCTTCCTCAGAACATCAGCTTGGGAGCTTGGAGCTTGGGCTTGTTCTGTTCACCTGTGTGTCAGCCTGGGAGCAGGATCCAGCAAGGGCCAGTGACTTGAATCTCTGTTTAGTAAAATCATTTGTGGCCATTCTAACCCCTTCAGGGGCCAGGGTAGATGAGAAGAACAGGGAGAAAGGCTGCAGACTCCTCGGGCAGCCTACCTGCTGGGCAGAACCTGCACCCACTCCCAGCAAGCTTTGGGGCCACATTACCATGTAACATCGAGACTGAACTAGAAAGAGAACCAAGAGGAGAGGGCACTGTGCTTGTTCAAGGTGTGTCCTGAGAGTGCAGGCCGACAGCAGAGACATCCAGAGAGAACTGAGAGCTCGCGCTGCGCTCTGGCCATGCCTTCCCCACCCAGGTGAAATGGGAAGGGAGTTGCTGACTTCAAGGGCTTGTCCATGCGGGTGTGGTGATGGAGTGCAGGCCCTCAGCAGGAGGCTCAGGGTTGCAGTGCTGCGGTGGCCCTCAGGTGGAGGTGACTGTGTCTCTCCTACAGCATCGCCTTCTTGGAGAAGCCAGGGGACCCTGGAGCCTGTGGAGCCCAGGCTCAGATTTGGATGGGAAGAGTGTACATGCCCACTGGCCACCGGGCCTGACCTGGCTTACAGAGCTGCCCACTGCACACCTCCCACCACCCTGGGGGTCCCCAGCCAGGGTGAGAAGCCAGAGCCACTCTCAGAAGTGGCCTGAACTGGGATTGGGGGGGGGGGGCAGGGACCCTTGGTGTCAGGCTGCTCAGATACCCCTGCCTGGGCAGACACAGGCCTCTCAGGCCCCCGAGGCCACCCGGCCAGTGCTACGAGGCTGGGCCAGGCAGTGATGGATGGAGGGGTTGGCCCTGCAGACATTCCTGCAGCAGATAAATGGCCAGGCAGTGGTGGAGAGGTGCTCTTGAGAGGCAGGGTATGAGGGGTCTCTGTATATAATAAAGGTGAGCGGGTGTCAGCCAGACAGTTTAATGCTCTTCCTGAGGCCCCAGCTGTCTCCCGGCTGGAAGGAAGTACGAGGCTCTTGGCAAGTGGCTGAGGAGGGGCTGCTCGGAGCAAGTGAGGGGCACGTGGCGCAGGACATGTGTGGGCACAGCCCTGGCTCCCTTTCCCTGGCCCAGCTCCCCTCATGCCCTTCTCTGAAGAACTTCCAGAGGTGCCAGCCGATGCTTTGGTGACTGGTTAGTGAATTCTGAGCCGTTTCTGGGACACTTGAAGAGCAGGCCAGCTTCCCAGTATGTGCCTGAAGACTCCCACTAACCAGGACCCAGCCAGCCAGGTGTCCAGGGTTGGAGCCACTAGGACTGCCCAGCCACTCTCTGCCTTGTGTCTTAGAACCCAGCCCATCAGCCTGTGACCCTGTGGCTCTGGGCATCCACAGCTCCTGAGAATAGGTACAAATGACACACAATACACCCCAGGGCCAGCGGTCAAGCGACCCAGGAAGGACCCCCGGCCTGCTACGGCTGGCTGCCTGGATCCTACAGAGAGCACACACTGTCCTTTGTGACCCTCCTGTATAACACCAAGGTTATAATTCCTGTTCTTCAGAGGGGTAAGCTGAGGCACAAGACATGAACAAGTTCGCTCAGGTGGCAAGGAACCAGGGCTCATATTTGTTTCCATGCACACCCCGAGCTAAATCTGGAACCTGCAGGCCACACTCTGGCCCCCTTGGCCAGCGTGAGCGCCCACTGAGCGAGCCCTGAGCAGCCTGCTGCGAAGGGGAAAGAGGACCGGATCCGCATTTGCCTCAAGGAGCACCCCATGCCCGGTGCCAGGCAGGGGCCAGGGAGCTCAGGGCATCTGGAAGTGCAGAGCGCCCCCGGCCATGGGCCGCCTAGGAGTGGAAGAAACAGTGCTTTCCAGCTTTCTCGGCACCCACCCCAGCCTGATGCTGAATCAGTACTCTATGCTGGAAGCAGAGTTAGCACTCCATCCCTAAGGGGCTCCAGCCGCGGACCCCGAGGAGCCTGAGCCTCTGCAGGCCAGGTCCCTGCCATTCTCTTCTCTTGCCTCACTGACACTGCTCCTGCTTGGGCTTCCATGGCCCCAGGATGCCCTTGAGGGTGGGTGCGAGCCCCTGTCTGGGTGAGGCAGCAGCTCCTCCTGGCTTTTCAGCCCCATGAGAGCTTCTGGTCCCTCTGTCCCTGAGCAGGGGAGGCGATTTGCAGACAGCAGCAGGACCTACAGCCAAGTCCTCCATGCTGAGACCACACCCTTGTCACCCGAGGGTGATAAGAGGAGCAGCGGGTTCAGGTTAGGCTGGTGAGGCCAGTATTGACAGCAGGCAGCTCCAGCATAGTTTCCCCAATGTTCAGAAGTGACAGGCTCACAGAATTACATGCCCCAGGTTGGAAGGGAGCTTTCGTGGGGCAGAGTCCACATACTGGGCCGCCTTCACATCCCTGTCCTCCAAGTGAGAATACAGCCCCTGTCCCCATGTTCCTGGATGCCAGGACAGCATGTGCCTCTCACTGGATGCCGTTACACAGATGATGCTCCCCCTGGTGCCAGTGACAGCAGGTGATGCTCACCTGGGTGCCAGCACAGCAGGGGTGTCTCTCATTGGGATACTGGGTCGAGTGGGTGCCTTTCCACACATGCCAGGTGCTGTGGATACCTCTTACTGGGGTGCCAGTGCAGGGGGTGTCTCTGATCTGAGCACCAACTGCACCAGGCAACTCTGACCATCACCAGTGATCAAAGCAAGAGTTGAAGAACTGTCTTATCTTGAATGTTGAGTTTACAGTGCGATATTTGGTCCAAAGTCCAGAACATACCCAAAGTCTTCCGTCTCAGGCCTCCACCTTCTGTTGTGGGCTGCCTCCTAGCTCTGATTTCCGAGTGTCTGAGACACAGCTTCCTTCTGAGCCGACCCAGGATCCCTGAACACACACCATGGAGATCAACTGTCCTGGCCAGCAGGGGCTTGGCCCACTTTGAGGACACTCCCAGCTGCACACCCGCCCTTGGCCACAGGTCAGGTTTCCATCTGCTGTCATTAGGCAGATGTCAAACCCGAAGGAGCACAAGCAATTTGGACAATTATGGCCGCTATTATTGCTTCCTCTCCTTAAACAGGGGCCAAATTATTCACTTAAACACAACCACCAGTTGCTCCCCCACAGGCGGAAGGAACAGTGGTGGGGGAGGAGGGAGGGGTGGGGAGCGCAGCGAAGCTTTCTGAGACTTAGCAGCCCATCTGTGGGCCACCGTCCAGCAGGTTGGGCACCTTCTGGGTGACACCCTGACGTTGCTCTGCTTGGGATGAGGCAGAGAGCAGCCAGTGAGCTTCAGCCTGTCCCTGTGGAGCCAGGGTCAGCAGAGCTGTGTCTCCTGGGATCCTGGAGCCCAGCAGGGTGAGGGCCTAGTGCTGGCTGACAGAAAGGGGCCACTGGGGTGGCTCTTGTGCTAAGTTGGGCTGGCAGCTACAGGCCATGGCTCCCCAGCTGGGTGAGAAGTGGGCAGGGGTGAGCCCCACTCAGGAGGGAAGGAGAGTGCAGGGCTGTCTAGCTGCTCAGAGCCAACCCCGTAGCCACACACCACAGACAGAGGCAGTAGACAAGTCACTCTAATGACAGCAGCACTGGGCAGCACCTGCTGAGTCTGGCACCACGTGCGGTCCACTCCCTGGATTGCCAAGCAGCTCTTTGGCACGCGACCTAATTCCCATCACCTTCACTTTCTAGAGAGATGCGCTGGCTTCCAAGGGTCTGCAGGGGTCTGTGCTGTGGGCTGCTGTATACACAGGCCTGTAGGCCCACGGAACTTGGCAGCTGACCAGCCCTGGACAGGGCACAAACTGGGGACCTTGTCAGCTCTGTGGGCCCCAGGCAGCAGGAGGAGGCTCCACGTCTGGTGAGGGAGTCGGAGGACCGAACAGGACCCCTGCCAGGGGCAGCTTTGCATGTCGAGGAAATGAGTTATCTTAGGGGATCCCCAGAGCCCCAGTCCCTTGAGGTTGGAACTGAGGCCACATTCATCTCCAGCAAGTCCTCTCAGGGTGGCCCAGACGGCCACTTGCCCCCAGAACAAGGGTTCCCCAGAAAAGAGGCAAGAAGAATGGGACCTCACTACACCAAACAAGTACCTGCAGTTTTTGTATGTGGGACCTGGGCCACACTCGGTGGTGCTGAGGAGTGGGTGGGGGCCAGGATGCTAATGCCACTCATCGCCTCCTGGATTCACATAACTGCCACGGTGGCTGCCCCTGAACAAATCTTTCTCTAAGCCTAGTACCGGTGCCTCATGCACCCAAGGTACACGCTTCCCTGCCAAGTGTTGATTCACCAGCAGACACCCAGGTCTGTTTCTAAGTCCTTCCTCTCCTCTGGTGTGAATTTACCACCGCAGGAAATGTTGCTATCAGACATGGGATTTGTCAGCTCTGGGCCCCAGTGGGCCACACGGAGACCTGAAGAGGTCTGGACAACAGTCAGCTACTCGGAGGATATGTGACCAGGGACCAATAGACAAATGGCCAAGTCTCTTGGGAGTCATGACAGTGCTCACCTAAGGCATATCCATAGCTCGGGACCCCAGAAGCAAGACACATAGACATTAATTTCTTAGGTTCTGGGGACCGGAAGTCCTGGGTCCAGGTGCAGGTGGATTTGGCTCTCTGTCCTCTTGGTGTGTCCTCATGTGGTACGAAGAACTCTGGTGTCCCTTCCTCCCCTAACGACACTAAGCTGAGTTAATTTCCAACTAATTACTTTCCAGATAATCAGCTAAGCTGAGTTACTTTCCAAAGGCACCGCCTCCAAACGCTGTCACCCTGGGTACAGGGCTTTGGCATGGGAATGGAAGTGGGGCAGGTACGAGTGAGCCTGCAACTCAGCTCGTGTAGTCTAGTGCTGGTGAAGCACTTTGAACCCAAAGTTGAGTATGATTTCCGGTCTGTGTTCCCAGGCTGTCATGTCACCTTGTGCCCACCTTGGCCCACTGTGAAATCAGTTCCACTTCAGCTCGAAGGCTCTTGTAGTCATGGAGTACCACAGGAGCAGCCACTGCAGTTTCCCTCCAGCAGTGTGGCCCCCGCCGGCAGAGGAGAAAATCAACCCACGGAGACACAAAGGAGCCCTTGAGCCCGGCAGTTGTGGTGCACCAAGGTAAGATCCCTGGGTGAGATGGGGTGGTCAGCACTCCCGGAGCTTGAACCCTGACCCATCTCTCACACTGCAGCCCCTCAGTCCGCACACCTGCAGGCACTTTCCCTGCAAGGAAACTCATCCTGGGGACCCAGAGAAGGACCTGCAAGCTGTGAGAGAGGACAGACAGACCGATGGCCCCAGGATGTGACACCCAGCAGTGTGGGTGGGGCTCTCCCTGTGTGGAACTGTCTAGTAGTTGTTCAGTTCCTGGAGCTATCTGGGAAGCCTGAGCTGAGAGGTGGCCTTCCTTGGTGTCTCCAGTCTGGGTCATATTGGTCCAGTCACACTGTCTACCCTATTTATCCATGAAGAGGCAAATGAACCCTCTGAATCTTGCTGTCTTTGAATCTTTAAGCCTGTGGCAGGCTGACAGAAGCCACACATCCCTGGGGGCTTGAAAGTGCAACAGAGGGACCCAGAGGGCATGTGTCCCCCAGACTACACTCCTGTGCAAAGACAAGAATATCTCTTGCTTCTGCCTCACGGGATTTTGTTTTGACTCTGAGATCTAGCAAGTCCAGGAACCTCACAACAGAGCCTGAAATCTAAAAATCGTAGGCTACCTGCTTGTCACTGTCAATACTACTGCTAATTATTATTTCATTACTGTGTGCAAAATGAGTGAAAAGTGGAAAGCAGAGGCGGCAGGCCTGGCCTTCCCTGCAGTAAGCTCTACGTGATGGCTGAAGCTTAGCACGAACAGCCATAGACCTGAGGCACAGGGCAGCCACACCATGGTGTCAGCCACACTTCCATGCTTGGAGCAGGGGGCTGTCCCACTGCAACCTCCTCCTAGGCTCAATGCCATTGCACCTTCTGAAGGTGTCATGGGAGTCTGGGCCCTGGGACAGCAAGCCTGCCCTCAGCTGACCCTGAGCAGGGCCATTCCTTGGTCTTCTCCAGGAGGTTGCCCACAAACCCTGATAAAGTGCAGGCCAGGACACTTGTTCTGAGCATGTAAACACCTGTCACTTCAAGAGCCTGGGAAGGACAGGGTGAAGATAGAGCCTGTCCATTGGCTTTTTGTTGATGGTGTGGGTGGCTAACAGAGAAACTGAGGACCAGCAGACCAGACAATGTCCCAAGAAGTGCTTCCTGCCCCTCTGCCTCCTTGACCCTTGGACAGGGGCACAAGGACAAGCAGGATAATAGCTGAGGGATGACAGACCTACAAAGAGACAGACTCCCAACATCAAAGAGTACAAGGAGCTTTGGGCACCAGAGGAGGCTGCCAGAAAGGGGCAGTCTAGGTTTCTCCATGAGGTGACCTTGAAGCTGGAGATAAGGATCCCCAAATAGGTCCACCCAAAATAAGCAACATTTGTCCCCTGGAATCCTTAGGTCTGGGGCAGCTTGCAGGCAAGGGCCTACCGGCCTATGGGTACATGCAGGGCCTACCTCCTACTCCCCAGAGTAGGCCTTCAAGCACTGAAACACTCAGCTTTGCTTTTTCAATTACTGTGGCTTCCTCTACCCCCAAACCGTGATTCTTCCATTAACCTGAGACACTGCACAGACCACTGGCTGATGACTTGATCCACCTATGGTGGACCAGCTTCCCATGGTGGGGGGGGGGTTCCAGTACAAGACAAATTTTCAGTCATGTACATGAACCTGGGCTGGGTGTTTGGGCCATCAAGACTGTGACATCATAGATTTAAACAAAGGCCACTTAGAAAAGTGTTTCGAGGGCCCGGCAGGAGCTCCTGTTTGGGAAAGCGTGGGCGGCTTCAGGGACCGCGGTTCGATCCCTGGCACCACATACTGCGCCAGCCCTGCCCTTGGGGCGGGCTGAGCTGGCCATAAAAATGAGTGAATAAACAAACAAAGGTTCTGAAACAAGAAAATAAAATAAAATAAAATAAAATAAAATTCTTTAAAAAAAGTATATAAGCCGGGCGTGGTGGCTCACACCTGTAATCCCAGCACTTGGGAGGCTGAGGCAGGAGGATTGGTGCGAGTTCGAGACCAGCCTGGGCTAAAAAAGTGAGTGCAGGACCAGCCTCAACTGCATAGCGAGACCCTGTCTCAAAAAGACAAAAATAAATAAATAAATAAAAATAAAAAAATAAAAAAAGTATATAAAAAGAAAAGTGTTGTGTGTTTTGAGGTAGTCGGGTGGTTTGGACAACAGGATGTCACAGTGCTAAGTGAAATTGAGTATAAACTAAGTACTGAGATCTAGTGTGATCCCAGTGAGCTGAGAGATGCTCTCATCCTGGAGCAGGCATGGGGAATCCATGACACCATCACCAAATATGCAAATGAAGAGGCTAATGACCTGCAGCCATCTCATCCTGCAGATGATGGTCCCCATGATATGAGCCACCTGAACTTTGCCACTGTGACCCAATGTGTGAGGTGATCAAAATATACAGTATGCGTTTACACTTAAAAATTATTGCAGTTAAAGACAGAATTCCATTAGCTCCTAAAAAGTACTCCCTCTCACTGCAAACACGCTTATCCCACCATACTTGCCAGAAGGACTCTGGAAGTCCTTCTTTTCCTTTTCTTTTTTTTTTTTTTTTTTTTTGACTCATCATTTTTCCTTTATTGCTACGTAGCAGTTAATAGACAAAAATGCCCACCTTATCAGCCCCTCCTCCCCATTAGGCCTCTGGCTTTTCATTGATCTAAGCCAAATGTCTACAGTTGTTTTCTACTGTGGGTGTCTTTATGTGGTGTAATCAAATATACAGCTAACACCCCTGCTTAAGGCTGTTGAATGGAAAGGCAGCCTCATGACAACATTACCATGTATCTTCATCCACTTTATCCACCAGATGTGGCACTTCTGGCCACCTATGCACTTCTAGTCCTTTCACCAAAGTCAACACAGCAGAAAAGTAAGTGTTTTTAATCTGTTCAGCACAGTGAGGCCCCCAGGACAAGACAACTAATGACATTTCTAAAAGTAAACTTCCAGAACTACTTCAGAAATGACAAGAAAGATAGGGTGAGTTTGAAGCAAAGCAGAACCTTTTAAAGGCAATGAATAGCAACATGTTTTTTCCCTGCAATAAATTTGAAAATTTAAATTTTCATCATACTGTGTACGGATGAGAAGTTAGCGATCCTTCTGTAGGTGGGCAGCTATGTCCTCCTACTCTCACGCCATGTGCAGATGTACTAGTGGTCTTCCTACGATCCCTGTGTCTAGGTGAGAAGCTTGGTGACCTTATTAGCACCCTACATCAGACAGAATTTTGGTGATGCCACTCTCAGGGGCATGGGGGGGGTGGGGGGAGTTGGGGTATTTCATTCGCTCCAGGGACTGCTAAATGCAGTCACCTGCTGTCACTCCTCTAGAAGGGCATGGAGAGACGCTGCCATCTATGTGTGCAGAAGAAGAGGGTAATGACACTGCCAACAATCTAAGGTATGAATGAAAGCCGAAATGTTGCCATGGTCACCTCACCGTTCACATGAGTAGCTGATAGGTACCATCGTCACCCCAACAGAAAACGAATGTCATGCAGGCGTCCATACACTAAGGTCTCAAGGAACATCATGTCACCCATGCAAATGAGAGAACTTCATAGCATCAAGCCTTCATAGGCAGATGACTGACCTGAGGAATTACCTGTTCGCTGGACTCAGTGGATATTTGGGGAACACAGAAGATATAATCGGTGAACTTGAAGATATATTCATAGTATTTATTCAGTCTGGATAATAAAAAGATGGTGAAATAGCTAGGTGTGGGGATGCATACCTATAATCTCAGCACTCTGGCAGGCTGAGGCAGGAAGATTTCAAGTAATTAACCAGTCCAGGTAATTTAACAACTTAGGAGACCTTATACCAAAGTTTCAGTAAATTGGAAAAAGGGGTGGGAATGCAGCTCAGTGTGAAAGCCTTATGTTCAGGAAGAGAAAGAGAAATTAGATTGCAAAAAACAAAAAGAACCTCAATGTCTATGAAAGCATAGCACATGTTTTAACATTCATTATCGGTGTGCAGAAGGTGGAGTGTCTGAGAGCAGACATTCAAAGAAGTAATGGCTGACATGTCCCAAACTAGATTGCAAAATATACCTACAGACTGAAAAAGCTGAGCAAACCCTAAGTAAGATAAGCCCAGTGCATCATTGTCCCGGCCGTCCTCATCCTCATGGCTTTCTCACCCAAGCCTAATGACTTCCTGTTGCCCCACTTCTAATATAGTTCAGTTTCCAACCCAGGACTTTGGGGCATCCAAACCATTAGTTCATCACATAAGGCACATTACAATGGCACTTGGGAAAACTAAAGATGAAGTAAATTTGTTATCTCATCACCCTGGTGGGCTGAGGCAGATACAATACAAGTTTGAGCCCAGTCTGGGCAATTTAGGGGTTTTAGCAAGACCTTGTCACAAAATAAAAAGTGAGACAAG
Source organism: Myocastor coypus (assembly GCA_004027025.1). NCBI lineage: Eukaryota > Metazoa > Chordata > Mammalia > Rodentia > Myocastoridae > Myocastor > Myocastor coypus. The sequence continues at coordinate 32,512 of PVJA010019025.1, forward strand.
GCCAGGGTTCTGGTTCAGTGTGCAGACTCTGGGTTTGATTCCAGTACTGAACAAGAAGGAAAAGAGGGAAGAAAAAAAAAAAAAGAGGAAAAAAGATTATTTCTTTTCTGGTATAAAGAACTGAACTCACAACCTCATGCTTGATAGGCAGAAGCTGTGCCACTGAGCTACATCCCCAGCCCAGGAAAAAATCATTTAAAAGAATCAGAAAGTACACCTCTAGGAAAGCTACCCTCAAGAATGGAGGAACGATAAAAACATTGTCAGACAAAAGAACATGAAGAGGTCTTGAAAGACTGACATCCAAAAGAAAATCCCACCAAGAGGAGACATTAACAGAAGGCTGGGATCCTTCAGAGAGAACAAACACAGCGGGGAAACAGAAAAAAACTACATGAACTTAACGGCACTCCCCTGCTTCTTGAGTATCTTAATCATATTTTATGTTGAAGCAAAAGTGGTAACACCACGCAGCATGGCACTCAATTTATACAGAAGTGACACATAAAAATTATATTTTAAGAATGAATAGTGGAAAGAAACAAATAGAAATAATGTTCCTACATTTCAAAGTAGAAAAAAATCAAATTTTCTGTGATATGAGTTATGAATATGGCAATACTTAAAAGCCACTAGAAGAAATCAGTCATGGTGGCACTTACATATAATCCCAGTATTCAGAAGATTGAGACAGAAGGATCCCTGCCAGTTTGAGACCATACTGGGGGCTACAAGAGTGAGCACAGGACCAACGTGAACTGCATAGTGAGACCCTGTCTAAAAAAAAAAAAAAAAAGCAAAAACTAGAAGATGTATTCAAAGTAATACGCTATCCAGGTCCAGGGAGCGGCTGTTGTCCATGGACAGCACCATGGATGTGGCCAAGATCTGAGGCTGCCGCTCCCATATCTCCTCTTCACACAGCTGCCTGAGGAAGCTCATCTCGTCAGTCAGCCCATCCGGGTGTGACTCGAGCTCCACCTTGTTCATGTAAGCTTCGTCCATGTCCTTCTTGATGAGGACAAGTGCATTCTCCACCTCTGTATGCGTGTGGACCTCATCTGCATGTTTATTCACGAAGTCCTCCACCAGCCCCTGCATGTTGCCAAGCTCTGCCTCCAGCTTCACCTTCTCCTGACCCAGTGTGTCCAGCTGCCACCAGAGGTTGTTGAAGTAGCTTTCGAACATGTCGTTCATGTTACTCTGGGACATCTTCTGCTGCTGCAGGAGGCTGCATTTGGTCTCCAGCATCTTATTCTGCTGCTCCAGAAACCGAACCTTGTTGATGAAGGAGGCGAACTTGTTGTTAAGGTTCTTGATCTGCTCCTTTTCCTGAATATGCATAGCCTGGATGTTGGGGTCCACCTCCAGGTTCAGGGGGTTCATTAGACTCTGGTTCACCTGGATGGCTGTGATGGTCCCCACACCACCAGCCCTGCCATAGCCACCCAGCCCCAGGCTGACCCGGAAGTTGTCACTGCCACCCACTCAGCAGAAGGTCAAGGAGCTGATGTGGGACGCAGGCCTGGTGGTGTAGGAGAGGATGCTGAAGGCCCAGATGTAGGACTCCAGCATCACCCTTATGGACATGGTGGAGGCTGGAGTGGAGCAGGCCAACCGAGGGTAGAAACTCAAGAAGGAGCCTGGCAGCTGCTTCTGGAAGGTCCATACCACATTTTTCTGTTGAAAATAAGGACCTTAGCATAATGGCAGCCAGCTGTGCATTGCAGTAGCTGCACTGGGGGATAAGGAAAGCAATCTTTGTGTTCAGTCAATTGGTACAACCAATGGCAAGGTGAATGAATACCTACATCAAAGTGTAAGTGGGTATTACTCGTGGTGTGCACTATTACATTCTCATGCATTTATAATTCCTCAGTAAATGTTTTCTTTTGAGTTTTCTTGTACAATTGGCACAATTCAGTACAGCGTCACATGAAAACTCACTCTCACAACTTAGGGAGGAACCCAAAAGTGAGTCATCAGGTGACTCAGCTACTGATGGCAGCTTGGACCCTATCAGCCAAAGAAGTCAGCAATAAGTGACAGAGATGACGGAGAAGTACAGAACGAAGTCCCTGATTCAGACGAGGAAGAAAATAGAAATGAAAAGAAGCGTTTGACTAGTCAGAATGCTATGGAGTGGCCACACCTGGTTGCATGATCCAATGTTAGAACGAGGTAAGAAAATGTTCTGAGGTTCTTGCCAGGGATGGACCTACTGGACGCAACCATAGCACTGTGACTTGAGGCTGGAAACTATCTGTAATGGGTGATGTGGTGCAAGGTGCTGTGAAACACACCAGTAATGAAATATAAAAAAATATTCTGCATGCATCCGTAGTAATGCTCAAATATTTATCATGGCATCTCATTATCTGAATTAAAAGCCTGCAGGACTTTATCATTCTAATATCAGAGTTTAGAAGATTTATGGTGAAGTAGCACGGAGATTTTTAGAACAATGATGATATTCAATTCCTTCATAATTACCTATATTTTGATGACAAAATTTCCAACAAAAAAAGAAAATAAACTTGACAATTTGGCTGTCATTCACACATTTGTTGAAAAAGGCTTTTGAGCTGTCAAGCAATTTATGCACCATCCAAACATGTGACAACTGGTGAACAACTTACATCATTTCGTGATTGTTGAAGCACTTGGTGGTAATACTCCATGTAAACTTAAAAATATGGTATAAAAATATATGCCCCGGTAGATGCAAAGACATTTTACACCTTGAGTTTAGAAATTTGTCGTAGAACTCAGCCACCAGATCTTTCCTTCTGTAGTAATAAACCACATGATTTTGTGAACAGATTTGTTGCAACTATTTGAATCTCAAAAAGTAACCCAACTGTCAGGTTGCCAACTCCAGCACAGGGACTTTGTAAGAACAAAGCCAAATTGCCTGAAAAAAATACTGCAAGTTCACAATAGACACATGTATAGTACAATCTTTGAATATCAAAAAGACTTAACACTGGCCTCCTATATTGTGGAGAAAAACAAAGTATCACTGATACTGCAAACACTAAAGCCTGATGATAAAACTAATAGTGAAGTTAAGTGTGATGGTACTCACCTGTAATCCCAGCACTTGGGAGGCTGAGGCAGGAGGATCCTGAGTTCAAGATCATCTTGTGCTACATAGTGAGTTCAAGGCTATCCCTGAGACTCTGTCTCAAATAAATAAGGATTGATAGTGAATTCTTAACACAAATGAAGCCAGAAACAGTTACACTTTACAACCAAAGGAAAAGTCTGTAGAGGTTGATGAATTATACAGTGACAGTGTTGTCACTTGAAACACAAAACACTGATCAATGGTTGTGTTTTACTTGATCCTAAACATATCAGGCATATATAGCATCATACTTTACAAAGAAAATAATAAGCACAACATGTCACAGAAAGATTTTCTTAGAGGATTGAGACTGAATTTGATAAATGATCAATTGCAACAGAGAAAGAACAGTACGTATCTTCTCAAAGGACTCCTCCAAGGAATTCTGGAGGAGATCCCTGAGACAGGTGAAACAGCACAAGAATCTCCTATAACAAACAGGAGGACCAGCAAGATGTCAAGTGTGCCCTACCAAAGAAGAAAAGAAAACAAAATACATGTGCTGTCAGCGTTAGTGATACTTGTGTAAGGAGCATGCTATTGTCAGGTGTGAAGTCTGCCTTAGGTATGGTAATTGAAGCAAGGGTTATTTCCATGGTAGTGTTTTGTTTGTATTTTTATTGTAGCTCACATAGGAATTTATTTCGTTATATTTTAGAGCTTATAAGCAGGTAAACAGTTGATGTTAACAGTGTTGATGTTTATTCTCTTTTTTTGTATATTGAGGATGTACCAGGTCTCACTACATAGATCGACTCATAGTGATTTTCTTGTGTTCAGCCTTACAAGTGCTGGAATTACAGGCATGAACCACCACTCCCAGTCTCAACTGCCATCTCAGTGCATCCCAGGGGTGGGACTGGCACAGCAGGCTGGGGATCAAATCCCGGCCACTGTGTTCTGCCTAAGCAGGTACTGTAGTCTGCTGAGCTATCTGGCCAGCCCTGAAAATGTTGATGTTTATTGTAAACACTCATTGCATATCTGATATCTTATGTTGATATTTTATTTTCCTGCTAAGTGGACCTTGTATAATAGGAAGCTCCTGACGAAACAGGAAGATAAGAGAGGTGACAAGAATGACCTGTCATGCAGGAAAGGAGACCTAAGCACATGTGCTGTCAATGTCAACAAGACGTGTGCATGGGATGTGCAGGTGTCATGAGTGATGATGGCTTGCATGTGACAGTAGAACCAAAGATTATTTCTGTGGTAGAGTTTTGCCCATATTTTTATTGTTTTAAATTTTCATTATTTTTAATTACTTTTAATAAGAAATAATATTGAGAGTTTCAAAACATGTTAGTAGGACAGCCATAATAATTGATAGAATGCATATTGTTGTCTTTATAGTAGTTGTTCAAAGTACAAGATGCAAACATGATAACTCTTCTAAACACTATTCGTACAAATATTTCTTCTCATTCAACTAAAAGAAAGTAGTTGTATACATACAGCAATATTCCATAATAGCAGTAGGTTATTGGCAGAACTGACAATGTTGGAAGCTGTTGACTTGAGCCTTTTATAGCTCAGCATACTAATTTGGCTTTACTTTATATGCCTCATGGTTCAACTTTTCTGCTGGGTGGTTAAGGCTAAGCTGAAGGAAGACCTATACACACACACACACACAAAAATGTAATTTTTATATCTGACAAGGTTGGTCCAATCCCCTCAGGATTTACCTTGAAACCATGTACAGTGTTTTGTAGAATTTTGTCAGTGTCAGCCATCTGGATGAATCACAGCCATTGTTTGACCAGTTTGCTCTCCGTGAAAGCCTGAGAGAATGTTTTCTAGGTGACTCTCCCTAGGCACACTATACATCATAGATTTCTTTTCTCTGTGTCTCCATAATCTCATTGAACAGAAAATTTGGGACACCACTGGGTTATAGGGTGTTTCAGTACAGGATCTCTTATATCCTGAGCCCTCACTGACCATGAAGAGCTAGAGCCAAACTATTGGCTAATCTTGTATCCCTTCTTTTTCTCTAATTTTTGGTCTGGAAACTTAAGTTGTTAATCCTCTAGAAGAAAAGCTTGGTGATACTATTACTCAATAGCATAGGTACTTGAGCTTAACATCACTATCTTTCTGAATATCAAACCGCTTAGACTTACCATGGAACCAGTATTTCCCATCAATCATTGATATTCTAATAAATCTCTATAAAATGTGATTTTAAAAAACTGTTACACTTTTTTTTTACATAGAAATTTAGAATTCTAAACATACACAAAATTATAGTAGGTCAAACCAATGGCGTTTTTTTGGTTTTGTTTTCTCTTTAATTACCCTTTTTTGTTTTCTTTTAAAACAAACATTTACTTGAGACAGAATATAGCAATAATTGAAATTACATTAGAAGCAGCACACGTCTAAAGCCGGGCGTGATGGCTCATGCCTGTAATCCCAGCACTCGGGAGGCTGAGGCAGGAGGATTGGTGTGAGTTTGAGACCAGCCTGGACTACAAAAGTGAGCTCAACACCAGCCTCAACTGCATAGTTAGACCTGTCTCAAGGAAAAAAAAAAAAAAAAAAAAAGCAGCAGTACACATCTAGAAGACAAGAATGACAAGCATTCCAAGCATGATTTTTACCATATACATTGCTACTCTGAGTGTCACAAACCTGTTGTAGACTCTTAGGACCATTGATTAATTCATCCTGTGTACATAAGTACATGCTTTGTCCCCTCCCAAGTTTCTTAACTTTTTTGTTTATGTCTCTTCATTGTTTAATCCTTAAGTTCTTGATTTTCATTCAGCTGTGTTCTATCTTTCCCTTTTTATTTCTTCTTTTGTATTGTTACACTGGAGAGACTATACGATATATTTTTTTTAAGAATTTTTATTTTATTTTATTTATTTATTTTTTCTTGTTTCAGAACTTTATTTATTCACTCATTTTTATGGCCGGCTCAGCCCATCCCGACGGCAGGGCTGGTGCAGCACGTGGTGCCGGGGATGGAACCGCGGTCCCTGCAGCTGCCTAAGCTTTCCTAAGCAGGCGCTTTAGACCATTGAGCCAACCTGCTGGGCCCATGAGCTCACTTTTTTCGGCCTTTTATCTATGGGAATCCTATAAGGGCTGGGTGGCAAATGTGACTCTTCAGGACTGATTTACATTTGCGTTTCACCAGTGCACGGTTATTATCAACCAATGGCCCAGTGGTCTTGTTATCTTCTCATCATGACACTGCTCAAATCCCAGACCTATCTGTCCTCCAACCGTATGCTCACGAATTCCCAGGAGACAGATTCATTTCACAGCCACCCTAGGCGAGGCCAATTTCCATGTGGTCTCCTCGTTTGGGTGGCAGACCTATTGCTCTGTCCCCCACCCCTTCAAGGAGGGTCCTGGTCTTTTTTTTTTTTTTTTTTTTTTTTTTTTTTTTTTTTTTTTTTTTTTTTTTTTTTTTTTTTATTTTTTTTTTTTTTATTTTTTTAT
>PVJA010019026.1:0-38964 GCA_004027025.1 Myocastor coypus
CCCGGTGGGATGGCTCAGTGGTCTAAAGCGCCTGCTTGGGAAAGCTTGGGAGGCTTCAGGGACCGCGGTTCGATCCCCGGCACCACATGCTGTACCAGCCCTGCCCTCGGGGTGGGCTGAGCCGGCCATAGAAATGAGTGGATAGACAAACAAGGGTTCTGAAACAATAAATAAATAAATAAATAAATAAATAAATAAATAAATAATTTTAACACTCAAAAGTATAAAATAAAATCTAGCTGGACGTGGTGACACACAGTGGTAATTCTGTCACTCAGGAGGCTGAGGAAGGAGGATCACTGGGAGTTCAAGAACAATGTGGGCTCCATAACAAGATCAAGGCCAGCCTGACCTATATCACAAGACCCTGTCTCAAAAAAAAAAAAAAAAAAAAAAAAAAAAAAAAAAAAAAAAAAAAAAAAAAAAAAAAAAAAAAAAAAAAAAAAAGTCAGCAAAATAAAATAAAATGTATAATTCTATAATTTAAAAGAGGAGTTTCCTATAGTCTGGGTACTTTAGGTTAAAATGCTTTAGCCACATAACTATAATAGTCTTTCCCTTTATAATATATACAACTTAAAAGAGGAAGAATGAATTCATTTTTTATTATAGTCACTGACGATGTGAACCAGGCAGATTAAATCTTTTTTTTTTTTGGAAACTTTTTGTTTGTATTTTTTTTTGGCAGATTAAGTCTAATCACCATAGACATCAGAAATTTGAAGATTTTACTGTGTTAGTAAGAGTTTGTTGTGCCACATGCTTTCCTAGAAATACTATTCCATCCAAAATCAATAGAGACTTTTTTTTTCTTTTTCATTATGGCCAGTTTAGCCTGCCCTGAGGGTGGCGCTGGTGCAGCATGTAGTGCCCGGGATCCAACCGCGGTACCTGCAGTTATCTAAGCATTCCCAAACTGGCACTTTAGACTGCTAAACCATCTCACCAGCCCTCAATAGGGACTGAGAACAAAACTCTACAAAGAAAAAGGAAGGAATATAAGCCTAGGTGAATCCTTTTCTGGCTTTGCATCATGAAAATTTCAAATACAAATCCTTGGAAATGGTATAGAGAAGTTGGATGTGGTGGTACATGCCTGTGATCCCAGCACCTGGGAGGCTAGGGGTGGAGGATCACCATCATTTCCAGGCTACATAGTGAGTTCAAGGCCAACCTGAGCTATATAGTGAGAACCTGTTTTAAAAAAAAACTACGGATGATACAGCTTAACAGTACAGTGCCTGCCTGGCAAGTACAAGGTCCTGAGTTCAATTTTCTGCACCAGAAAAAGAAAAAAAAAAAAAAAAAAAAAGAAAAGAAAGGGAGAAAGAGATAGAGGCAGGCAGGCAGGCACGCATGCTGTGCTGTGGTTACAACATATGGGTCCTGTTTCCTGTCAAAAAGTATTTGTTACCATTAACCATTCTCATTGCAAAACATGTCATGACTGACAACAGTGTTAAATCATCAGTGTGTATAAGAATTAGAATAAATTGTACCATTGGGCTTTTGTTCAAAAAGGGAAGTAGTGCTGCTGTTGATGGTTAGTGTGGCTAGGATTGTTTGGGGATTCTTTTGTAATTCTTCCCATTCTAATGTTAAGTCTGAGCAGACCACTTGGGGACTCCTTAACACAAATTTTCACTGTTTTCATGGAAGCCACTAGAGCAGTTCAGGATTTTGCATAGTAGGCCAATATTCTTCTGTAACACATGGGAAAAAAATAAAATATATTTTAAACCCCTCTTTAAAGCCGTATTAATCATATGCTTTGTCACTCTACAAAGTTGTATGCATCAGAGAAGTTATGAAGTAATATAACGAATATATACACTGAGGTAAAATTAAAGTTGTTTTGATTCGTTACAAAAAGATAATACAAGTATCTCAGTTACTCTTCTCTTGTTGCTGGGACAAATACCCAAAATGAAGGAAGGAAAGGTTTATCTAGCTCACAGTTAGTAGAGGTTTCAGTACAAGGCAGAGTGGCACTTGGCAGAGAGCAGGAGTATGAAGGCAGTGGCAGCTATCAGGCAGCGGTCCGACTAAGATGGCTAAAAAGGGCTGAGCTGTGCCAGATGTGACGTACACACCTGTCGTCCCAGCACTGAGGAGGCCAAGGCAGGAGGATCACCGTGAGATTAGGACCATCCTGGGATACGTGGTGACACTGTCTCAAAAGCAGGCTAGAGTTAGAGTAGTTCAGTGGCATACTACTTGTTTATACTGGGCAGAGTTCTGAGACTAGTCCCTGATACCAGCATGCACACACACGTGTACACACACTATAAATAATTATTATAATTCATTGTTATTTATCTTACTGTGTGGATATCTCTCATACTATATAATTCATTTTGAAGGTAAAAATCTAATGTTCTTTTTCTTTGGTTCTGGAGTGTGGGGATTTTGTTCTTATTGTTGATGTAGTGGTGGTGGTACTGCGTGTGAACCTGACGCCTTACATGTTAAGAACACACTGGACCTGAGCTATGCTCCTGGCCATACTTTTTTTTTTTTTTAATCTTTTTGAGATAGGGTCTCGCTGTACAGTTCAGGCTGGCCTTGAGCTCAGTTTTGTAGCCCAGGCTGGTCTCAAACTCTCACCGATCCTCCCACCTCAGCCTCCCGAGTGCTGGGATTACAGGCGTGCGCCACCACACCCGGCTGTCCTGGCCATACTTTGTTCACTATGATTATAACCAACTCTGAACTTATTCCTTAATTTGATTTTTTTTGTTCTTAAATAAATCTGTAAATGGAATAAGTCAGGTTCGAAAGGCATGAATTAAATCTGTAAATTAAGATAGAAATACCATGATAGTATGGTGCTAAAAAAGGCATGCTGCATATGACATAGAGTAACTCACTTGTGTTTGTGTACCTAATTGTATGTATGCATGCTGACAGGTATGTAAATTTTTAGAAAAATAGCTTTTAAATGCTTTTAAATTTTGGCAAAAATAGGTAAAATCCAGTAAGTTTATTCTACTAAAAAGTTAATTACCCAAAATTACAACTATAGTACTTGAAAATACCTACAGACCTAGTGACTGGTGTATAGAAATAAACATTATGGGTCTGAGGAGATAGCTCAGTAGAATAAGTGCTCTCCTGGCAAGTGCAAGGTCCTGAGTTCAATCCCCAGTACTAAAAAAAAAAAAAAAGGGAAGAAAGGGGAAAAGAAATAAACATCATATATAGCAAACGTACACTAATAAAAATAAATGAATAAAATAAGAGCCGTACACTCTTTCAGTTTTGTGGTTCATGACTCTTCTATTTTCCTTCTGGACATGTAGAAAATTACCAAAGAAATGGACGACTTTCTGCAGAAATTGAAGCAGAAGACCAACATCGGAGTGGTAGGCGGGTCAGATTTTGAGAAAGTGCAGGAGCAGCTGGGAAGTGATGGTAACTCCACATTGCTGATTACATTTTGGTCAAAGATTAACTTCTCTGTATGAGAATCTAGCCAAGGGTCTGAGCCACAGCAAACCCCTGTCCACATGTGGCACTCTTTCTTCTTTTGGGAGACATTATCTCTGCCTTTATATATTTCGTTGGCATTCCCAAAATTAAAGCTTTGGGGCTGTTGATGAAGTGTTTTTTTGTTTTTTGTTTTTTTTTAAGACAGGGTCTCGCTGTACAGTTCAGGCTGGCCTTGAGCTCAGTTTTGTAGCCCAGGCTGGTCTCGAACTCTCACCGATCCTCCTGCCTCAGCCTCCTGAGTGCTGGGATTACAGGCGTGCGCCACCACGCCCGGCTTGATGAAGTGTTTTACACTGACTTGTGGGTAGATTCACTGGGAGAGCAGCGTCTACTTTGCATGTGGGTCTGTTTGCCTGGGGTAGTGACTTGTTGCCCCTCAGCCTGCCAGCCTCAATGCAGCCCACACCCTCACCCCACTTCTCACCTGGGCTTAAACTGCCCTTTCCACCCCGCTGTCTCCTCACTGCTGCCCTAACCTAGTGTCTGTCTCTAGAGCTCCTGCATCCCAAAGGTCACTGGCCTCCATCCCTCCCCAGTCTCCAGCAGAGGACCCCAGTAGCTGGAGTCTTAACTGGCTTCTTCACCGGAGACTGACTGAATGAGTGTGCAGGACCTGGGACTTGTACTTTAGCAAGTACTCCCAGGAGATTCTGGTGTGCGGCCCTACCAAAACCACACTCTAAACTGTTTGTCTTAAAGACCAGGACTGGCCGGGCATGGTGGCTCACGCCTGTAATCCCAGCACTTGGGAGGCTGAGGCAGGAGGATCGCTGCGAGTTCGAGACCAGCCTGGGCTACAAAAGTGAGCTCAAAGCCAGCCTGAACTGCACAGTGAGACCCTGTCTCAAAAAGACAAAAAAAAAAAAAGTTTGCCGGGCGTGGTGGCGCACGCCTGTGATCCCAGCACTTGGGAGGCTGAGGCAGGAGGATCGGTGTGAGTTCGAGACCAACCTGGGCTACAAAAGTGAGCTCAAGGCCAGCCTGAACTGCATACTGAGACCCTGTCTCAAAAAGACAGAAAAAAAAAAAGACCAAGACTGTGCAGTTTTAGTGTTAGTCTTTGAGGCCTCGGGACCCTAGTGGTACCTGGCCTGTTAGAAATGGTGGGCTGAGGGGTAGATTCTTGAATTGTTCTTTTCACCCTTGTTGTCCCCAGAGTCCTCACAATCTTGGAACCAGTTCCACTAGAGCAAGGTTTCTCAACCTTGTCACTAGTGACATCTGGGCCCAGGTAGTTCTGTTATAAGGAGTCTTGCGAGGTGTGGGATATTTAACAAGATCCCTAGCCTTTACTCACTAGATCCCTACAGTGTGTAAACACACACACACACACTCACACAGTTTTCACAACTAAAAATATCTCAAAATTGTCCGGTCTTCCCCCATGACCTCCAGATATCAGACCTCTCCAGTGAGGAAGGGATTGAGCCCAGGGCCTTCACACTGAGCTCCATTCTCAGCCTGTTTCTTATTTTGAGATGCTATCAATCATTAAGTTGATTGAGTGAGTCTTGAACTTGTGACCCTCCTGCCTTAGCCTCCAGTAGTGCTGAGGTTATGGTGGGTACAGCTATGCTTGGCAGGAACTCCTGTCTGTGTGTTTCCATTTTGGTTTTTTGAGACACAATCTCGCTAAGCTCAGGCTGGCCTTGGACTTGCTGAGTAGCCTGGCTGGTCTCAAGCTCACAGGACCCTCCTGCCTTAGCCTCCTAGTGCCAACACACTCTCCTCTTTATGCTGTATCTTACAGTACAGTCCTGAGCAGACTATTTTGGATCATCATTACTGCAAGAGTAATCTGTACCAACCTTTTAAAGCTCCATGTTTCACTTACACTTAATTTTCCGTAGAGGTGCTCTGGTTTAAAAATGTTACGAACTGCGTCAGAACCCTTAGGCCCCAGCAGTCTGGCATTGGTCTTGGCTGCCCTCACAGACCTGGAGAGGCTTTGTGTCAGTGCAGGCCAGTGCACATCCCACTCACAGATGCAGGAAACCGGAGCACAAGGCTACCTCGCACAGTGGGGCGGCATCAGAATTCTGACAAGCACCTAATGTGGGAGAAGCCCTCTTGAGGTTATGTGATGATCTCAAAGTCTGACTGATGGAAGTCACCTAACAGCTTTTAAAAATTACTTAGCCTTTCCTGGGTAGTCCTGATTTAGGCAGCCTGCAGAGCAGTAAAAACCACTTTTGCACTCAGCTCCCACGTGCTCCTTGTTCGAGGCAGATTAGGGTGCCCTGCTGGACCATCGTCCTCCCCACCACAGTTCAGCGGGCCAGCCAAGGGCGGGACCAGCTGAGGATGGGGCACAGGGCAGCCCGGCCCCACCCCTCAGTCTCTGTCTACTCATTAGCCTATAGATTATCAACCAAAGAATCTTTTTTTTTTCTTTTTTTTTTTTCAGGAGCTTTTTCTCTTCTTCCACTCCATTAAGTTGAAATTGTCTTTTTACACTCCTTAGTAAAGTTTAGGAATTCTACTGATGTTGCTAGCTAAGAAACAAATGTGTATTTTAATTTATTACATTCTGAACTTTGTTTTGTTTTGGTTTTAGTGGTAGAGAAATATAACTATGTGTTTCCAGAAAATGGCTTGGTAGCCTACAAAGATGGGAAACTCTTATGTAAACAGGTATGTTGTTACGTATCAGAATTATTGTCTACTACTATGAAAATACTTAGAGCTGGACTTGCTGGCTTACACCTGTGATCCCAGCACCCTGGAGGCTGAGGCAGGAAGGTCACTGTGAGTTTGCAGGCAGTCTGAGCTGCATAGTGAGTTCAAGGCCAGTCTGAACTATATATCAAGACCTTGCCTCAAAGAGACAAATAAAATACAATGAATTATTTAAAAGGATGTTTGACATCAACTGCTTCTGGGCAGGCACACTGGGAAGCTTAGAGACAAGTGAAGATAAATCTTTATTCTGTGTTCTTTATTAAGATTTGAAGGCCGGGCTTGGTAGCGCACCCCTGTAATCCCAGCATTTGGGAGGTTGAGGTAGGATCAGTGTGAGTTCAAGACCAGCCTGGGCTACAAAAGTGAGCCCAAGGCCAGCCTGATCTGCATAGCGAGACCCTGTCTCAAAAAGACAAAAAAAAAGAAAAGAAAAGAAAAGAAAAGAAAAAGATTTGAGTCTTTTATTTTTTCTCCAATAAGATTTTCTTGTACATTTTAGGTATTCGTAGTGATCATGTTCATCATAAAGAATCTGTACCTGTACACACTGTTCCTTTTTTTCTCTCTTATTTTTCTTTCATTCCCCTCCCCTCCTGTCACCCCCTCCTCCCTCTCTTGTTCCACTCCCCATTTGAACTTTTTTTTCCTGTTCACCATACTTATTATGCATTTTGGTCTTTGTTTACACTTTCAGTTTCTCGTACCAAAGATTTGAATCTTGAACTGTGCAACTATTGCATATTGTAGATTGATAAGTAAATTTTTGTATTTGTTTTTTTTCGGGGGGGGGAGGGGTCTACAGGGTGTTCAGGGTCTCACTACTAGATCAGACTAGTAGTGATCCACCTCCCAAGAGTTGGGAATACAGGCGCTCACCACCACACCCATTCATTCTCAATTGCCCTCTCATCACCCCTGTTTGACCAGCCCTTATATTTGTTTTTTAAAGATACTTAAATTGCTATTTCTGTTGCAACATCAGGAATTGGGGTTGGTGGCTACATTGTGAACATCTTGAAGAGGTCCCACGTAGCTTTTGGGAGTAAGGATCATTCTGTGTGTCACTGGGGCACCAGCCTAGTGACTGCATAGCAGTAGTAGCTAACAGCTTGGGTTTGTTGTATTGCTGCCTAGGAAATACAGCCTGGCCAATAAGTAACTATAGTTCTGTTTTGTTTTGTTTTGTTTAATTCTAGAATATTCAAGGTCACCTGGGTGAGGTCCTAATTCAAGATTTAATCAATTACTGTCTAAGCTACATTGCAAAAATTAAACTCCCGAAGAAAAGGTGGGTTCGCTTAAAGGAGCTCTGCTATACTGTGGAGTCGTGTTGTGGGGGGTTAATGCTGATGGGGACGTGCAGCCCCGCACTTGGAAAATGACCAGAAACAACTTATGTAGCTAAGAGTGTAAGAAGGACTGTGTGAGAGATGGCGAATCCACATGAAGTAACTTAAACACCCCATGGAAAGTATATACCCTGAGGCTGTGAGTGAGAGGAACTGCATGTCCAAACAGCAACAGAACCCCTGGATCTGAAATTTCTTAATGGACAACTTCTAAGCCAGATCCTGTACAATGCCAAATCTCAAATAAAATCCAAATTAGTTGCTGTCATTTAAAAATGAGTCTGAGGGCTGGGGAGATAGCTCAGTAGAATAAGCACTTGCCTGAAAAGCGCAAGGGCCTGAGTTCAATCCCTGGCTCCATAAATAACATAACATAACATAACATAACATAACATAACATAACATAACATAACATAACATAAAAATTAGTCTGGCCAGAGATAAAGCTCAACAGCACAGCGCCTGCTTGGCAAGTACAAGGTCCTCTATTTGATCACCGTACCAAAAATGAATGAATATGAGTTTTTCAGGGCATACACCTGTTATCCCAACACTTGGGAGGCTAAGGCAAGGATGGCTGTGTGAGGCCAGCCCAGACTACATAGGAGGCTCAAGGTCAGCCTGGACTACATAGTGACACCCTGTCTCAAAAGAAGAAAAATGAGTCTGATTTCTCCAGTGCAAGCACCTGCACTTCTGGCCTTGGTTGGCTGTGTGAGGTCATGGCTGGATGGAGCGTCACTGCCACCCGGAAGCCCCATCTCCTCTCCCCCACATCCAGCCCACAGCACTTGTTCCAGTCTTTCAGAGCTTGCTACGAACTTTCCACCCCGCACAGGCCTTTGGGTATCTACCTTCTGTCCTGGCCACTGTTGCCATGTCAGTCCCCTTCTAAGGCCCGCAGTAGAAGACTGGCAGGGAGCGGGCTCACGGGCTAACCAGCTGGGTGTCGGTGATGTGAGGTTGAGCTGCTTTCTTCAACATTTAATTTCTTTCCAGTTTTCAGAAGCTACTAGGTCACACTTTTAATCAACAGGGAGATAAACATCTTTGGCGCTTGGATTTAGCGTATGCTGGGCCACAGAGGCTGCTCCAGGATGTAAGAAAGCATAGCCACTGCCTCCCCTGAGCTGCTCCAGTGGGCCCGCAGAGCCTTCTCTGTGCTGGAGTGGGCATGAGTGGTGTTTGCAGTTGGGCAGTGGGTGTGAGAGGGTTCCTTATCCTGTTCTGGTTATGTTTATGTGCGGTAGAAATTCTCCAAAGTTAAATGTTAAAATACACATACACCCTAGTCCATTCCATTGTTACTTTGGGAGACACATGTACAGAGCTGTAATTGCAGAATAGCTTAAAGTACCTGGTGAACTGAGACTCACATTCAGCCACATCTTGCATAAGATTAACCATGTGCTTTCCTTAAGTGGGGCGAAGGCTGTGCCACCTCAGGTAGCCAGAAGTCCTGATAAGCTTCCCTAATCCCTGTTTGTCCGAAGACTTCCACCCATGCTTTGGGAGTAATACATCCTTGGCCGGGGAAAATAACTGAACTGTTGTTTCTGATAGAAAAGAATGGATAGCTTAAGAGTCACCCAAGGTCAACAGTCCCCAGAGTTCCTCAGTGGGTGTGCAGATGTGGTGAAGGACAGGGCTAGGTGGCCCCGATTCTGGGACAACGTGGGCATGAGGTCTTTAGAAAACTTTATTGGTACTTGTTTTTATTTTTGTTTTTTATTTTTTTAATGTATTTGTCTGTTGCAGGATCTCACTACACAGCAAGGGCTTGTGGTGATCCTGCTTTTAGCCTCCCCAGTGCTGGGATTATAAGTGTGCATCACTATGCCCAGGCTCTGGCCAGCTCAGCATGTCCTGGGGGCAGGGCTGATGCTGCATGTTGTGCCTGGGATTGAATCATTGTCCTTGTGCTTGCTTAAACTTGCCTAGGCAGGTGCTTTAGTCCACTAGGCTATCTTGCCAGTCCCAAGTCCTTGTGTTCTGAATATTTGTCACTTCCTTAGCAAGGTGCACACAGCAGGGGTTTGCTTATACCTTACTAGAAGAATATTTAGTTGTTTCTCGATTTCCAGAGTAACTATATAAATTGGTACATTTGAGCTCCACAAAACCTGTCAGGTGCCCAAGGTGGGACAGCCTAGGAAGAGGCGCACCTGACCTGTGGCTTCTCAGTACAGCAGCGAGTGGGTTGCTGGTGGTCAGGACTGAGTGATTAGGGCAGTGGGCAGAGACCCCAGTCCTACTCCAGCTCATTAGCAGGTAGTGTTGGGGACAGTGTGTGGAGAGTGCATGGCTCATCACATGGAATTTCAGTTTTTAAAATGAATATCTAGCTTACAGGTTATCTCCATTTTAGAAACGGTTCTGAGGCTAAAACTGGAAAGATGATAGGAAAAAATGCTTTTAACCATCTTTATTCCAAGTTACTGAAGCCGCAGAGGCTTCCTGCTCTACCTGAGGCTCCCTGGTCGAGTCCCAGAGCCTGTCAGTGCAGCTTTGCTTAGTAATGTCTGTTTAGGAGCTCCCCCGCAAATTGTCTGGGAAGAGTGTTTTCAGACTCCTTTTTGGAGCAAGCTCCTGTAATGTTGGGGTCATTTTTTATAGCTCTTTATTAACTCTACAATCTTCCCAACAGCAGTTCTGCCCCATAGAAACATAACATAATCAATAAATGTGTTTTTAAATTTTCTGTAGCCACATAAAGCCAGAAAGGAATATGTGAAATTAATTTTTTAATAATTTATCTTTAGGGGCTGAGGAGATAGCTCAGTAGAATAAGCACTTGCCTGGCAAATGCAAGGACCTGAGTTCAATCCTCAGTACCACAAAATTAAATAAAATAAATGAATAATTTGTTTATTTATCTTTAACCCAATATATTCAAAATATTATTTTAACAAATAATAGCCATTATTGGTGATGGTTGCACCCCTTCTTTTGGTGTGTCTCAGATCATGTCTGTAGGTTTAGCCACATTTCAAGGCTGTGTGATCCTGTTTTCAAGCTTGCTTTTTGCAGGAAAGCTCCAAGAGACATGATCATGGCCCTGCTACTTTTTTGAACTGCTCAGGTTTTTAGCCTGTTTACCTGTCTATACTATTGCCCAGTGGCTGGGGATATAGCTTAGTGGTAGAGCTTTTGCTTTGCATGCACAGGGCCCTGGGTTCAATCCCTAACAGAACACACACAAAAATAAAGTTATAATGTTGCCATATAAGTGAAGTGTTTTAGGGACCCTCTGTCCCCTTTACTCCCCAGGGGTACTTTCATTGAATTCCGAAATGGGATGTTGAATGTGTCCCCTATTGGAAGAAGCTGCAACCAAGAGGAACGCATTGAATTCTACGAACTTGATAAAGTGAGTCCTTCTGAACTGATCTTGGGAAACGGCTAGGATTGTAAAAGTAAGATATGACTGCAGCCTTGCGACCAGAATTTCAAATGCTCCTGCTATACTGTAACACAATGGCAATTGCTTTGTTTTTCCCAGAAAGAAAACATAAGACAAAAATTCGTCGCAGATCTGAGGAAGGAGTTTGCAGGAAAAGGCCTCACGTTTTCCATAGGTACGATATATCCATCTGACATTGTGGCAGTGGGCTGAGTCCCCATGCTACTGAGATTGGGCTGTGTCAGTATTAGGGGAGCAGGGAAGCTGTGTGAGTGGTGCAGGCTGTCGGTGAATCAGTTACTGTCTTCTTTGGCCTAATCGGCCATGGCACTATTTGCTGGCCAGCCTGGAAATGGCTTCCCCATTGTTGCATCTGATTCTTTTTCTTTTTTCTCTTCTTCCTCCCCATGCCTTCCCCTCCACAGTACTGAGGGCTATGGCCTAAATCATGCTAGGAAATGCTCTGCCACTAAGCTGCCCAGCTCTTTTTTATTATTATTATTAATTTAATTTATGTTATTCTTTTTTTTTTTTTTTGGCACAGAATCTTAGTACCCAGCTTAGACTCATAATGATCCTCCTGTCTCAATGTCCCCAGGGCTGGAATTACAGGTGTGTGCCACCATGCCTGCAGTTTCAGTGGCCAGCCCGATGCAAGGCTGGCATGGCATGTGGTACCTGGAATTGAACCCAGGTCCTTGTGCTTGTCGGGCAGGCACTTAGACCACTGGGCTATCTCTGGCTCCTGCCCAGCCATTTTTACTTTATTTTATTTTATTTTTCTTGAGATAAGACTGTCTCTCAGTTGCCCACTATAGGTTTAAATTTGTAGTCCTCTTGCATTGGGCTCTTAAGTAGCTGAGATTATAGTAGCCAAGATTATAGGCCATTACACCTTACTCCATTGCTACATCCTTGCCCAGCAGCGTTCTTTTTGCCTGTGTTTGTCTTCTTGGTCAGAAGAAGAGCTGTTGGAAGCCTTGAGGCAAAAGAGAAACACTATAGCAAACTCCAGAAGACAGACAAAATATGGACCTCATATATGAGTTAAAATAAGGGGCACACCTGTAGTCCAAGCACCCAGGAGGCTGAGGCAGGGGGTCACCATGAGGTGATCTGAGCTACACTTTCTCAAAAATAATGAGAAGGAATAATAATATTGGAGAAAAAAAAAAGAAACAATAATGTTGGAATTATTCAGTATGTCAACAGCAGGAAGCCATAGGAGTCAGTTTGTGTGCTTTTACAGGAGAAGAACCAAGACCTAGACAAGGAACTTATCCAGGTCACAGAGACTTAGTGTGTAACATTTACAGCAAGCTCTTTCAAAGGCCTGCACACTGGCTGTCAGTTACTTTAGACCAGCGGTTCTCAACCTGTGGGTCAAGACCCCAGCGGGGAGTGAACGACCAAAACACAGGGGTCGCCTAAAGCCATTGGAAAATGTTATTTATTACATTCCAAATCATAACTTTAACAAAATTACAGTTTGGAAGTAGCCACCAAAATTATTTTTTGGTTTGGGGTCACCACAACATGAGGAACTGTATTGCAGGGTGACAGCATTAGAAAGGTTGAGAACCACTGCTTTAGACAGACTGGTTTCTCCTTTCATTTATGGTGAATCCTTACATGCAGCCTTCTTGCTGGACCCATTCAGTAAGTGCATAGGCCGTAGGAAGCGAACTTGCCAAGGAACTGTATGTAACGACTGTGAGTAGCCAGGCCTTTACATGCTCCTCAGCTGAAACGTGAGCATCTGTCTTGCCTATGGAAGAACATGGGAGTCTCTTTGCCCATGAGAGCTGCCTGTAAGTCACCTTCAGTGTGATTTGCATATTTCCTCCCAGGTGAGTGAGACACCGCCAGCTTGCAGTCATTTTCCACAGAGGGGCTGTGGAAGCCTGAGAGAAGTGCAGTTAACTGAACGAGGTGCTTGGCAGGTGGTTTGCAAGCATGCTTCACTTAAATCCACTTGCTTCACAGAGCTCTTATTTTGAATGAATTGGCATTCTCTTCTGTTTTACTCCCAGGTGAAATAATGTTGGGGATAAAAATAATGTAGAATTAATTTCTAAGGCCTGGTGTGGCCTGCAGCTATAATCCCAGCACTTGAGAGACTTAGACTTAGGCAGAATGATTGCCTCAAGTTCAAAGCCAGCCTAGGCTACAAAGTGAATTGAGGGCCAGCCTGAACTGCATAGCAAAACCCTGTCTCAAAAAAAAAGGGGGGGGGGGCTGGGGAGATAGCTCCGAGGCACAAGTGCCTACTGGGCAAGTGCAAGGTCGTGAGTTTGAACCCTGGTCCCCCCCCCACAAAAAAAAAAAAAAAAAAAAAAAACAGCACCTAAAGTAGTATAAGTGTCTTAGTTACTCTTCTCTCATTGCTGGAACAAATGTCCAACACCCAAATGAAGAAAGGTTTATTCAGCCCACAGTTTGTGGAGGTTTCAGTCCATATTCAGCTGGCTCCAAGACTGAGTGGAACAGGGCAGAGAGCATCTCGTTCATGGTGGTGGGACAGCAACAAATGGCAACAGAGGCAGCCAACCAACCAGGGCAACAGACAGCAACAGAAAGAGGGTCTGTTTCTCTGTCTTCATTCAGACTCTGCCTCAGCCTATCCACCTCAGGCCACACTCATAATCCCAGCAGTGTTCAGACTCCTAATCCCATCAGTACTAAAACACATAATCCCAATGGATCATGAGTTTCAAACTCTAGAAGTCCCCGCCTCATGATTGTGTGAGGTTTTGGGGGAACAGCTAGACAACCATAACAGTAACAAAGGAGGGTATAAAAAAATCAAATCTTGAAAAAAAAAAAAAAAAATCTTGGGCAGCATAATTGATCGCAAAGAGTAAACTAAATTTTCTTCCATGACAGCCTGGGGTAGAACCCAGGCTAAACAGGCTTTCTTAGTGAGTTGTACCTCCACCCCACACAAGCCTGTTTATCACCCTTAGCTTGTGTATGTTTTCTTCCCCACCCTGCAGGAGGTCAAATCAGCTTCGATGTCTTTCCTGATGGATGGGACAAGAGATACTGCCTGAGACATGTGGAAAATGATGGTTACAAGACCATTTACTTCTTTGGAGACAAAACTATGCCAGTAAGTAGGAAAATGTCTTTGTAGTCTATGTAATTCAGGCTTGAGAGGACTAAGAGCCGTGCTAAGGCTGTATTCCTTGTACACACACTTCACCCTCTAGCTCTACTTGAGCTGAGTGATGGCTTCTGCCCTCGAGATGGGTGAGGCAGCCTCCCTGCCCTTGGGCTCAGATACCCAATGCCCAGTGGAGGCCAGGATCAGGCTGCATGTTAATTGATCCTTTGAGGTTTGGCTTTTGAATTAAACATTGCCCACTTCAGGTGCCTCCCAGAGCACCAGTCTTTGGTAGTGGTGTCAAATGCGCTCTTTCAGAGACCTTGTCATTTTTGTCTTGTTACCACAAGGCTTTCACTCTAAATAGAGTGCTGGGAGTCATAGGGATAGGATGATAGGGACTCTCAGGGGAAGGCATGAGGGACAGTTAAGAGGTAGGGTCAGTCCTGTATGTCAGACAGAGAGAGAGGGTCCTGGGAGCTGCTGGGATAAGGGGTGTCAGAAATCCTGAGTCCAGTGCAGAACCTATGTTGGGGATGGAGCACAACCCATGGGACAGGCCAGCATCCACAGGAGGGGTACCTAGAGGCAGATCACTGGCGCCACATACCACACCAGCCCTGCCCTCAGGCCCACTGATCCAGCCAGCAAGACTGGGCATGGTGGCGCTCACCTGTGATCCCAGCACAGAAAACAGGAGGATCACTATGAGTCAGAGCTATGTAGTGAAACCCTGTAAATAAATAAATAATTAAATAAATAAATAAATAAATAATTAAATGAGATCAACTCAACAAAATTATAAGTGGACACTAATGTTAACTGTAGTCGCTGTGAATTTGGTTCAACTTATGAAGATGAAACCTTACACACATTAGACAACTCGTCTCCCCTCACCCGCCACCTCTTTTCTCTGCTTCCAGTTGGAATCACGTACTATTTGTCCTATAACTGGTTTATATCACTTAATATAATGTCCTTTGGGTTAACCCATGTGCAAACAGTAAGATTACCCTGTTTTTAAGCCTGTGTAATACTCCAGTGTATAGTAGTTTCTAATTCATCTGTCCTTGCTTTGGCCATGGGGAATAATGCTGCCATGAACATGAAAGTGTGGGTATCGCTGTGACATCCTGATTTCATTCCTTTGGCTCTATACCTGTGGATTGAAGAGTCACACATAAGACTAGGGGCTGTAAACGTCCCAAGAGAAAACAAGGGAGCTGGGCGTGGTGGCACACACCTGTAATCCCAGCACCCAGGAGGCTGAGGCTAACCTGTACAGTGAGACCCTATCTCACAAAGACCAAAGAAGAAGGAGAGGAAGGGAAAGGAGGAAGAAAAGGAAAAGGAGGAGGAGGAAGGGGAAAAATGCAAGAACAACGTAAAGCAAGGGAAAAGGGACACTGGTCTTTGCAGTGATTACTTAGATCTAACCCCAAGAGTAAACACAACAAAACTGAAATAAGTGGAATTATATCAAGCTAAACAGCTGCTGCACAGAGCAAAAGAAAAGTGAGTGAAACAGTAGCCGTGCAATGGGAGAGAATGTATGAAAACCAAATGTCTCTTAAAGGACTAGGATCCAAAGTATAGGAGAAACTCCTGCCACTCAATATCAAAAAGCCAAATAACCCAGTTTAAAAATGGAGAGCAGGGGCCCGGCTGGATGGCTCAGTGGTCTAAAGCGCCTGCTTAGGAAAGCTTAGGCGGCTGCAGGGACTGCGGTTCGATCCCCAGCACCACATGCTGCACCAGCCCTGCCCTCAGGGCAGGCTGAGCTGGCCATAAAAATAAATAAATAAACAAAAGTTCTGAAGCAAGAAAAAAAAATTAAATAAAATAAATTTTTAAAAAAAATGGAGAGCATTTCTCCGAAGCAGGCATACAGGCTGCCCACAGATACAGCAGCATCATTCAACATGAGGGAAGTGCAAATCCAGTGCACAGTGAGGCAGCATCTTGTATCTAGGATGGCTACTAAAGAAAGAAGGAGAAACTCAAAATACATAAAAGTGTTGATAAGATGGTAGCAAAATTGGTTCATCCTTTTATCCCGGGGATGTTAAATGGCACAGGCAGGATGGAAAACTTTATGGAAGTTCCCAAAAAAATTAAAAATAGGTCAGTGTGGTGGCACATGCCTGTAATGCCAACAGTCTTAGGAGATCGAAACATGAGGATTTCAAGTTCAAGCTCAGCAAGTTGGGGAGACTCTATCTCAAAATTTTTAAAATTTTATGAAGGGCTGGAGATGTGGCTCAGTGCAAAGGTCCTGGGTTCAGATTTACTACCACCAAAAAAAGTTAAATATAGACTTGCATATGACCCAGGAATTCTACTCCTGTGTATATATCCAAAAGCATTGAAATCAGGATTTTATTTTATTTTATTTGTTTTATTTTTTCCTTGTTTCACAACTTTTGTTTGTTTGTTTATTTATTTGTATGGCCGGCTCAGCCTGCCCTAAGGGCAGGGCTGGCGCAGCATGTGGTGCCGGGGATCGAACCGTGGTCCCTGCAGCCACCCAAGCTTTCCTAAGCAGGCGCTTTAGACCACTAAGCCATCCTGCCAGGCCCCTGAAATCAGGATTTTAAAGGAACATATGCTCTTTAAATGAGTGTGCATTTCACTACAGTGAGCTGCCTCTTTGGTAGGGTGAAGAGGGCAGGGTATATAGCTCAGCAGCATAAGCACCTGCCTGACGAGTGTAAGGTCCCGAGTTTGATCCCTGGTCACACACACACACACACACAGAGTCTTGTTCTATGCCCAAAGGATGTGTAGCAGTTTGCTTTGTTTTTTTGATTTGTTTTCATGTTGCTGGAACCCATGGACTCTCCAATAATGAATGTAATCATGTATGTACTACAAACATGAACTAATTAAAATGAAAGTTTAACTTTAAAAACTATCCCATAACCTCATGCATGTTAGGCACATCCTGTACCAATACTCTACATCCCAAGCCCTTAGCCGTATTCCTAATCTCAAAGCTGGCTTATAACCACATCCCTTTTTGGAATTGCTTTGGATGTAGAAATGTGTTGAATTTGGGTTTGAAAAAGAAATTATCTGCTGTAATGTCTCTTAAAAATTAAGGTGATAAAACTACACCCAGAGTCTAAGGAATGCCAGGAAGCTTCCTTAGTCCTTCTTGCTGGTATTGTTTCTTACAAAAGGAGAAAAGAGCTATTAAAACAAGTAACAGCTTCTTTCAGTAAGGACGACCTTCGCGTAGGCAAGTGGTTACCTAGAAGCCTCAGTTGGGATGGAAAGCAGTTCTGGGGTATTCAGAAAATGATCAGTGTTCTGTTTACCATGTTGACTCTAGTTGTTTTAATTTTTTTTTTTTTTTTTTATACCATAAGTGTATGGACAGTAAGAGTCTGGACCAACAGGTCTGTCAGTGCTGAGGGTAGATGTCCACACAGCAAGTACCCACTGGCTTTTCAGTGGGATCAGGACACAGACAGTAGACAGTCCCTACACTGTTTCCCTCCTGAGCTCTATATCAGAGGACAGTCAGGTTCACCACTACACTGTTCCGCTCAGCGACAGCCTCTACACAACGGGGCAGGGTGGGGTACTTGCCAGCACCCCACAGTTTGAACAATGAATAATGTCTCCTGTTTGCTCTTGGACCTTTTAGATATTTAAATATTAATAGGTTGGCTTCAGTGAGCAGAGGCCACTCCTGTGTGCTCACTGAGCACACTGCCACAGAAATATGACTGTTCATTCACCCTCCCATCCTTCCCTCACTTTATTTTGGCTGGAAATAGGGTTTTTGTTCTCAGAACTAGAGCTGGCAGGTAGCTGCACCTCCTCTAAGGAATCCAGGAAACTTGGGTGCATCTGCAGATCCAGCATTTGAAATTTCCAGTTCCCTGAGCCTTTTTCTGCAGGGCTGTCCTGTCACCACTTGGGGGTTAGTTCTGCTTCTGCTGTCCTCAGACCTGTGCTGGGGGGTGGGGGGGTTTGGGGTCGTTAGGCTTGGCACTGCCCAGGAAGGAGCCTGAAGTGCTGTGCCTGGTGGGAAAGGTGGAAAGGTCTGAGTTTGGTGGTGTTTGGGAGGCGGAAGGCCCTCAGGTAGCAAGCACAGCTGAGGGACCCAGGCGGGCCACCCTGCAGGGCTGAGGCTTTCCTCTTCCCGGACATATTTGATTTTTAACCCAGCCAGCTTTATGAAGTGTCAGTGAGGGTCATGGGTGGACAGGCTTATTATCAGATTCCACTCTTGCCTCCCACACCTCCTGGCAGGGCCATGGAGACCTGTGCAGGGAGGCATGTGTCAGGCCATTTTCTCTGGAGGAGGGGCTGGCATGGCAGCAGTCACCAGCCACCAGTGTACGACATTCTGGTTTTGAAGGTGTCTCTTCCCAGTTAATGGCTCTCACCTATCACAGCCTGACTGGCTGCGGGAACCTGCTGACTACCCTCTCAGCATCCACCTTTGAGGCTCAGCGCCTTCCATTCTCCAGAGCAATCTCTCTGAGGCAGTCCAGTCCTGTTGCATTACTTCCCAAGTCCTCACTGTGCACTGTAGAGCCCTTGTAGCCCACCTGGCTCCAGCTGACCTTCTTCCCTGCTCCTCCCTCTCCGGTGTCTGCCCAGGTTCACCTGGCTTTGGCTCATACCTGGACCATGTTCACGCCTCTTTCAGGTCTTTCTAGATAGGTCTTGCTCCCCTCAGAAGTCCTCTGTGGAATCCTGACCTCCCATCCCGCTCTTCCAGTCCTTTCCCTTGACCACAAGCATTACAGGTCTGCTATTGATAGCCAGGTCCCCAGGCAGCTCCCATATCTGTTTTGTGCACCCCTGTGCTCTAGCTGCTGAATCCACCCCTGGCAGGTGGTAGCGCTCCCCAGAGGTTGGCTGATAATGCATCCCAGATAAATGACTGGTTCTGAAGCGTCCACATCTGGCCTTGCCTTTGTTTTTTTGTTTGTTTTGGTTTTGTTGTTTTTTGGGGGGGACCGGGGTTCAAATTCACTACCTTGCACTTGCCAGACAGTCCCTTGTGTCACAGAGCTATCTCCCCAACCCCTGGCCTTGCCTTCGTTAGCCTCTGTGATTTTTTACTCAAAACGTGCTATGCCTAAAAGAAATGTGACTTTTAATCGTAAGAATTATTAGACCTGGTTTTCAGTATATTTAGGGAGCTGATACTGGCCAGCACTCAGGGCTGTGTCAGCGACCCAAAGCCCTTGACTACACAGATGCTTGTCCTGGGTTTCTGGCTCCACCCAGCGCTTCGTGCCCAGATGTTCCCACCTGAAGACTTGAAACTCACCTCCACCTGGGGACTTTGTCTGGGAGTGGTTTGTTCTTACAAAACCAAGAGGACTACTAATTTTAGTGCCAATTCATCCTTTAAAAGGATGTAAGGAGGAGGCATGGTGGCGACGCCTATAATCCCAGCAGTTGAGAGGCTGAGGCAGGAGGATCAGGATAAGTTCAAGACGAGCCTGGGCTACGAAAGTGAACTCATGGCCAGCCTGAACTGCATAGCGAGACCCTGTCTAAAAAAATAATAAAATAAAATAAAAATAAAAATAAATAAAAGGATGTCAGGGGCTGGCAGGATAGCTCAGTATACTAAAGTACCTGCTGAGGCAGCACGCAAAGGCCGGTGTTCAATCCCCAGCAAACTGTTCTGGCCCTGTCCAGGGCACACTGAGATGGCGACTGAGATGCAGCATGGTGGCGTGCATCTGTAATCCCAGCACTTGGGAGGCTGAAAACAGAATCACTACGGGTAGATTCTACGTAGTTAGACCCAGTAGCCCCTGTGCCAAATATGTTTTTAAAAAGGCTGTCAGGTTTTCCAATTATAGTTTTCTCCATTATGGCCTCATGTTCTGTGCCTTATGAAAAAAATTCATTTGTTCTTCACTCTCTTTGATTGTACTATAAATATGACCTGTGCACAGCCTTTCTAGCTGGACACTGTGTTACAGGCTGTAATTCCCACAGTCTGGCAGGTTGAAGCAGGATTGCTGTTGAAGGCCAGCCTGAATTACAGAGGAAGACCCTGTCTCAACAAAAATAAAAACCTTTCAGAGGCTTCAGTGGCCGCCTCTTTTCTAGACTATTAATTGTCCTGCCTGCACACTAGAAGCAGTCAAGGTGACACAGTGGCTGAAGATGCTTAGCAAGCTGAGGAGCAGCTGCTGACCACCTCCAGGGTCCCACCACGAGCACATGCAAGCACCCCCTCCAGAGGGAGGCGTTGCCCAAAGCCACACCTAGCCACTGTTGGACCAGGGTCCAACCCAAGCCACCCACTGCAGAGATCACACTAGTGCGGCAGCCCAGACACTGGGTGAGGCTTTTCTCTTTTTTTTTGTCTTTTTGTATCAGGGTCTCCCTGTGCTGTTCAGCAGGCCTTGGCCTCACTTTGTAGCCTAGGCTGGTCTCAAACTCCCAACAGTCCTTCCTTGAGCTCCCAAGTACTGGGATTACTGGCGTGCACCCCCACATGTGGCTCAGGTGATGTTTTTTACATTTAACCAGACCCAGGTAAATTCAGCCTCACACTAGCCACACCCCATGGCTGCAGCCCTGCTCCCGCTCTCGGCCCACCAGGGCTCCTCCTGACTTAGAGAATTTCAGGGTGTGGCTAAAACAAATGGATGGCTGATAATTTTGTCACTCACTGTGCTTGTTTCCCTATAGGAAAAGATGCCTTAAGAGAGATCTTCACCAGAACATGCTTCTTTTCATAAGCATAGTTCCATGTTCCCAACTTAATTGTAGTTCAGGAGGAGGCTAAAGTGCTTTGTCAATAATGGCTCATGTTGGTCCCCTCCTGGAAACAGGCTGGCCACGGCCTAGGGCATAGTGGAGCTTCTGCATTGTTTTTTGTCTTTGTAGGGCGGCAATGATTATGAAATCTTCACAGACTCTCGAACTGTGGGCTACACCGTGACGGCACCTGAGGACACACGCAGGATTTGTGAGGAGCTCTTCCCTTAATACAGAAGAGGTGGTGGTGTGACCAAAGGTCACTGGGGGCAGAGCCAGGGCCCTGCCACACGTGCACACCACATGCACCACCTCCCCGCAGCCTGGCTCTGCACTCTCCAGTCATGCATAGTTCAGATGGTAGCCTCTGGGATAGGAAATCGCCCCACATCCCCACCAGCTCATCCCTCCACCTGCATTGCCAAATCAGCCAGGAGGAGGGAGAAAATACTTGTTAAGCATGCTCTGGGACAGAGGGATAGAAGAGTAGCTCTTATCTCTGGTGCAGGAGGACCTAGGTTCCCCCCTAAAAAAAAAACAAAAAAAAAACTTAGCGGTACATGCCTATAATCAAGAAGCTGAGGCACAAGTCACCAACCTCTGCTACAAAGTGAGTTTAAGGCCAGCCTGAACTGCATAGTGAACCTTCTCAAAAAAGAAAAACCTCTGTGGGGATAGAACAAGACTTTGTCCTCTAGCCCCAGTATGAGATGTGCCTGATGTCTACACTCAGATTACAGATGCCTTTTTAGAGACTGCCCAGTTATTCCAGAACGATGCAGAACAAATGTGCCTGGGCCCCCATCTGTGGATCTTACAGAAATTTAATAGCTGCTAATGTCCAGATCTCTGCATTGGGAACACCAAAAAGGAATCTGAAGTTGAGAAAGACGACAGGCCATCCGCAGCAACAGGTAGAAGTTGCTCTCCCATGCCCACGCCAAGACTGAACAGCGGCTGGGATCCTGAGCGCGACTGTGACATGAGGCCAAGCGGCTGGGTGCGCTGTTTTCCAGCTGTTTCCTGCTAGTGAGCCACAGTTTCTCAGCCTGGTCTGCCAGATAGGCCAAAGGACAGCCAACCCCAGGGAGCTTGCACCTTGGCTGTCCTAGAGCACACTGCAGCTCTGTAGTTGTGGTGAGCAGCTTGGTTCCTCGATATGAGGTCCTCTGTCCTCCAGAGGACCCAATCCACCCTTTCCCTGGAGGCTGGATGCTGCCTAGGTTCACAGCCGCTCAATCCAGGGAGCTTAGATTCCCTAGGAGCACCATCAGGATGGGACCTGGCTCCTCAGGCAACGGTTATAGGCACAGCACCTGCACCCTGAGGTGTCTGTCCACTTCTGCCTGGGCCCGAGCCCATGCCTTGACTTGAGGGGTGGGAGCTACCTCTGCCCTCTGCCTCCCCTCTACCCTCTTCAGCAACCTAGCTGGGGGATTCCCAAGAATGGTTCCAGAGCCACTTTCCAATAACTGTAAACACTGGGACCCCCACCCTCTCTGGGTGGGCAGGTGCTGGGGCCCAGGGGCCACCAGGTACTGCCATAGATAAGCCTGCCTCTGGGCCCTGCCACTCAGCCCCGTCCCGTGCTGGGGGGTCTCCTGGGATTTCTAAGAGCTGGCCACCTGTTGGTCTGTGGCCCGTAGCCTACTTGAGTTTTGCAAGTGGCACTTTAACAGATGAAGTGCAGCACAATAAAGCAACTTCACTGTTTGCTGTTTCTTCTGGTAACTTTCTCTGGCAGGTGGGTGGCGAAGTAAGAGTATCAACAGTGTCTTCACCAAACCTAGAAGGAAACCCCCGATAGCTGAGAGCAGCTCTGTGCTCTGGTGCTTTTCCATGACTTTCCACAACCCAAACACGGACATGTCCTCCCCTGCATCTCTGCAGTGAGACCCCCAGGGGCCACATTCATAATTCCCAGCTGCCTCCTTGCAGGTGGAGCTGTGACTGCCCAGCATGCCACCTCTCTGCACTGTCACAGTTTCCTCAGCCTTTCCCCCGTCCCCTGAAGTGAAGTGTGGGCTCTGCCCCGCTTCCTCCTGACCCTCTGCAACCTATGCCCCAGCCTCATGCTCTCAGGATCCTCCTGAAAGGGCCTCCTGGCAATGTGTGGCCATGAGCACAGTGCATGCTGCCACCTCCCAGAAGCTGAGGGCCAGGTCTAGGCCAAGGCTGCTGAGCAGCTGCCCAGGTCCAAGGCCTGCTGTTTGGAGGCGGCCGTGTGACTCAGGCCCACTCCCTCAGCCCATTTGCTCATCTCTGGTGTGCAACTGTCACCACCAGACATGTTGGAGGAGGAAATGATCTCACTAGAGCACCTTTGTCAGTGTATGTGCGGTTAGAAACTCAAGGAACCTCCGGGAGGCCTGTGGGGTGGTACAGTCATTTCCTTGGCAGGATAAAGACGTCATCACATTTAAATACAGTAGGTGTTGAGCAAGAAGGAACTAGAGGTTATGCCCAAGCCAGCCTGAGCCTCTTCAAAGTCACCCCTGCCCAGCACCATGAAGCGGACCTGGATTCAAGGTCACCCAGGCTTCAGCAGGCTTTGGAGAACAGCCTGAGTTGGACACTGGAGGGCAGGAGAAGCCAGCCTAGAAGGCACAGACCCTGGCCAGCGGCTGCCCAGGGACCTGCCTGCTCACTGAGAGGCCTCCAGCTGCCAGCTGGGAGTGACTGGAGAGAACGGTAGGAAACTAAGTTTCATGGCGGACAGTGCTAAATCCAGTGCAATCCAGGCACGCGCAACCCTGACCTCTGGAGTGCTGCTACTTGCTCTCTTCCCACTCCCAAGCCCCTCTTGGTCCCACCCAGGCTGGGTGCTTCTTGTGCCAGGGAAAGGCAACTAGCTTCCCACCTCCACAACACCCCAAAGTTTGAGAACCCCCTTAATCCCAGGCTGCCTAATATAACCTGTCTTCCAGCTGGCCCCTGGTCCCCTGCCTTTCCTCTACCCGTAGGTAATACTTGGTGTGAACCAGCTCATCTTACTAACAGCCAAAGGCCAGCTCAGTCTCTCCTTATACAGCTTCCGAGTTCTGGTTTCCAGTACATTCTGAAGATCATTGTGCATCAATAAAAACCTCTGTCCCTCTCCATTTGCAAAGCACTGGCTGGGACAGAATGTTTCCTGCCAAGCACCGAGGCCTTCCCTGAGCAGCAGCTGCCAGCCACCTCGCCCACTGCAGTCCCCTGTGCTCTGCACTGTCATGTGTGTCCACCTGGCTCAGGCTGCCCTCAGTCACCTGCCCCACAGCAGGCTGATACTCCTCCCTCGAGAGCACATGATGGCACACTTGGACCGTGGCCCTTGGAGCACCACCACCTGCCCTTATGCCAGTGGGCTTGAGTGAGAGACAGTCTCACCTGATTCCTGCCCCCACCACATGTGTGGAGATCTTGGAATCTATTGAGACACCAGAGATGTGGCCATCTAGGGACTGGGCACAGGCTGCCCCTGGACATCCTTCCCTACGCTGGTTGTAAACCCTCTCATGCATATGGCACCCTGGATGCCCTGCAAGACAACCCCAGTGCTATTTACCAAAGCTGAGCATGTCCTACTGCTCAGCTTCCCACCCCAGAGATTGACGATTAAAGAAACAAGGATGATCCACTTTAAAACTGAACAGCGAAGCCAAGGGTTGTCACCTCAACTGCCGGCCCACAGGCAAAGCTCTGGGCAGGCCTGCCTTCATAACAATTACGCAGCCCTACACCAAATAAACTTTATTGAAAGATAGCTGATGGCAAGCAAGATCTAAGTTTTGGAATCCTGTATTCTGTTCCAGCTCCAACCCCAATCCTGTGTCCCTCCCCATCCGCAAATGGAGGCTCAGAGTGAAAGCAGAGGGCAGTCTCTTTCAGCTCCCACCCATATCCTGCAGTTCTGGAATACTCGTGGACTGAAAAAATGTGGTCACCCAGAAAGCTGTTGACAAAAGATTCGGTCAAATGAGAAAATCCAAAGGTCACTGGCCGCAGAATGGGACTGCCAAACTGTGGGGCGCAGCCGGCTGGGCACGAGTATAGGGGCCACCCCAGGCCGAGACCAGATGCGGTGACAGAACCAGAGATGCAAAGGTGAGGAAGGGAGCAGCTCAGCGCAACAGGCGGGCCCGGGGCAGACGCCGCCAGAGAGCCACCCAAGGCCACCTTGGCCCAGGAGGGGGAGCGACCTTCAAGGGGCTCTGCAGGCAATAAAAAAAAAAAAAAAAAAGCAACTTATACACACACCCACAACCAATGTGCTTATTTTAAAAGTTTCACCAGTCTTCAGCAGAAAGGTTCTAGCCTTCGGTCCCCTCAGACATAGCCTTGTTAGGAAGGCCAAACATACTCACACGTAGTCTAACTGCTCCCTGCATCAAAATGCCCCCGTCCGCCTCCAAGCCACCACTGCACAGGCTACCTCCCTGCACTGACATACACATCCTTAACTGGATTAAGCCATGTATTTCAAAACATATTACCCTGACTGTTTCTTATTTCAAATCACACCTAGAGTCACACCAAGCCACAAAAGAAAACCTACAACTCTATCAGCCAGCTCTGCGAGGGTGAGCTTTATTAAAAACCACATCAGAAAAAATCTCAAAGCATTCAGCACCACCACCAAAAGTGTTTCTCCAACTTTTAATGCTACCTGGGGCTCAGAAAGCAAGCCACCTCACTCTTATCTGGATGGACCCAGGAAAATTCTATCCCAAAACAAACCTGCCCCCTCCACAAGCCTCTCTCCAGCAGCCCCTTGCAATCTGACAGCCTCCACCACCACCCCGAAGTACCATCTTAATGACAAGGTTTCAACAGCTCCTGAGTGGGGACCACTCAACCAGGAAATATGAGAAGGCCTAGGATCGGGCCGGCGCACTGCAGGCCCCTCGCTGGAGCTCCTGCAGTGATTGCATACCTGTAGCACAGGGGCCGCAGCGAGCTGTTGGGATCACCGGCAGCTCTAAAAAGCTCACCCTCACTGTCCTCAGGGAAATGTCTTCCCAGACAGGAAGCAGTGGTACCCTGCTGCAAGGCACCAAAAAGCCAAGCCTCTCAATCCGGAAGTCCCCCACACCCAAAAGCCAGTTCCCCTTTAACCAAGCAGAGAACTAGCAAACTGCTCTGCCCTGGCCCCAGCAGTGACAGGGGGCACTAGATGAAACTGACCTCAGGGAAGTCACTCACTACGGGCCACACAGGATCTGGGGATTTTGTCTTCAACTCAGAGAAAGGGAGAAGAGGGGCTCCAGGCAACTGAGAACTGCCTGCAACCACCCTTGGTCTGGGGCTGGACCTCTCCACTCAGCCACTAGGGGCACCTCTCCATTTCAAATGCATTTAATACTTTTCAGATGGTAAGAGCTTGTTGAGGGAATGGTGGAGGTTGTGCTGGTGGCCGAGGGCACCCCATGCCTGCCCTCAGGTCCCGTTCCTCCAGGGGCACTTGAAAGGGGCCATGTCCCACCCTTGCAGCCCCATCTTGTGCAGCAGAATGTCATCTTCATTGTGGCCCCACCTCCTCCCACGAGGACAGCATGCTCCCAGGCCTCCTAGGAGCTGACGACATGCCCAGACCAGGTCTCATGCTTGGTGCCTGGCGCAAGGTGGGTTATGACCACTTCCACAGCCTGCAGCTTCTCATTCTTGGGTGGAATGGAGCACATCTTATAGGTGACCTCATCACCTTCCACTGGAACGTACTCTCCCTCCACACTAGGGGGAAGAGAAAGAAACAGTGTTCACAGCAGGAAAAGTCTGAGACTCCACCCCAGGACACCAACACACTGCTGAGCCAAGCACCACAGCACAGGGGCCCATCTGACTAACTGCCCAGAGCTGTACTCCAAGGACCTGCGCCTCCTGCCCTCCCTCTAGAAGACTCCACCAACTGCTCCCAGCCTCGGGGTCCTGACTATGCAGCCTTGACCCCACCAGCTTCTTCCAGGGGCTCAGATGCTGCGACTGAGCCAATCTGGGCATCATAACACTAATTTTGGAGGCTGGATGGCCATCTGGGCCACAGGGAGGCAGGGCTAGCACAGGACAGAATGGACAGACACCTAGCAAGGCCTCCTGCACTCCCTGAGCCACAGTGGCTCTGACTCCAGGAAGTGAGCACAGATTTTGACCTTAAACTCTCCAGATCCTCATCACAGCCTTCAAGAAAAGTCCCTGCTATCCTTCAAGCTAGTTCTAAGAAAGAGCATCTCCCTGTGACTGACCCCAGGAAGAATCCTTACTTCCTAGGGGGCATGAGTCACCATCTCAGTGAC
Organism: Myocastor coypus; assembly: GCA_004027025.1. Lineage (NCBI taxonomy): Eukaryota > Metazoa > Chordata > Mammalia > Rodentia > Myocastoridae > Myocastor > Myocastor coypus. Next base: position 27,055 of record PVJA010019026.1, read on the forward strand.
TTGATGATCTCCTTGGATCCTCCATTACTGGTTTATCTTGGTCAGGGAATCGTAGACTAGTGTTTCCCCCTGAAAAGTGTGCGCCAGGAAGCTCAGGAATTAAACTCTCAGTCCTCAGAGTGAACCCAGCTAATTCACTGCATTTTCTTAACTCACTTTCAAAACACACTTCCTGTGTCTCCACATAGCCCCGCAAACCCTTTTTGGAAGAGGCATACTGGAACACCCACACATGTGTCCATACACACAGGAGCAGTAACCATCAGCATCTTATTTTTGAAATGGTCTAAGTAGCCCTGGGTAACTTTGATCTCACAATCCTCCTGCTTCAGCCTCCCAAGTAGCTGGGATTACAAGCACCACTACCACGCCTGGCAGGCTTCTGTTTTTTAAAAACATGACTTCCATGTTTGCCAAGTCTGCTGTGTGGAATAGGAAGTTGCCTACCACTGCCTGAGGTGCAAGGTTGGGGAAGCAGGCTGGGTGCGCAGCTCAGGGACACAGAGCTTCCTGGCAAGGTGCAAAGGCTTTAGGCTCAATCTTCAGCACCAAAAAAAGGAGGGGTGCTCAGACCAAAGAGGGGTGCTCATCTGGGGCACCATTAAGAGACTTCACAGATCAGATGGCTGCCGAGGAGACTTAAGGCCACTTGTAAGATACAGGGCACCTTCTAACCCCCAGGGTTTATGTTCCTTCCTGGGCTTGGAGGCAGGGGGTTCCTGACACTCAGAAAGGACAGTCAGTGTGTGAGCTGCCAGAGCAAGAGTCGACCCAAAGTTCTGTCCTAGAGCCAAGGAGCTGTCAGCCTCAGCCCCACCAGGCCACCTCCATCACGTGAGAGTAGGAAACTAGCTCCCAGACAGACATGCACCCTTGACCCAGGGACATGTCCTGCCCCCAGCCGGACACACACAACTTCCAGGCTGCATGGGGCAGCTCTGCCCTTCCCAGTTTCCACAGGCTTAGCTGTGCACCCCTGGTGCCCAGGGCAGCACACATATATGTATGTACCCACACACTCTGCACAGCTGTCCACAGACTGTCACACTCACTAGGGAATGTCCTCCCTAGCCTCGTAATGCCCCCACCACAGCCCCCCTCAGGCCACATACTGCCCGCACACGCATGGGGCAAGGCAGGCCCACCCTGGCCCAGAACGCACGTACTCGGAGATATGCAGGAAGATGTCGGGGCCACCGTCCGCGGGGGTGATGAAGCCGTGGCCCTTGGACCGGCAGAAGCACTTGCAGACGCCCTTGTAGACAGGGCCCTGGGAAGCCCGCACCGTCCTGACAAGGGGAAAGGCTCATGAGGGGACCCCGCATCAGCCCCACACACTCCCGGGCACACGCACCCAGCCCAGGCTCTGCTCACTGCCCCAGCCTCCCCAGGGAACACTCGAGGCAGAAGCCTCACATGAGGATGCGTCCTCAGGCAGCGACTTACGCAGAAAACGTCCTGGTCCGGCGTGTGGGCAGGGGGCTGGGAACCACATTGTCCCGCAGCGGGGATGGGGAGCGCTCTGTGTCCCGAGGGGTGTCCAGCAGCCCCCCTGATGGCTGTTGAGTGGGGGGCTGTGCAGGTGCTGGTGGGGGAGGCTCAGATGACATTGTTGACCTGGAGGGTGGGGGGCTCTCAGAGGTCACATGGGATGGAGGCATCCCTACCCATGTCTGACACTCCTGCTCCCCCTCAGCCAGACTGAGGCAGGCAGGGACAAGGTCACCTTGTCTACAGCCACCCCCACTGGGTCAGGTGTCCACTTGGGCTCACAGGTCTGCAAGAAAATGACAGGTCACCCCTACAACAAGGAAGTTGTTAGTCCTTCTAGGTCCCCAGCACAGATCCAGACAAACTCAGGATGATTTCAGGAAACTGGAGGAGCCAGGGTGGATGCCTGGGGCGTCACAGCTATAGCCAGGCTAGGGAGGCCTGGTGGTAAGGAGACCAAGGGGAAAGGGGATATGCAAGGCTGCCAGGCCCTCACAGAACACTGCCCAGCTCTTCTGTGAACCTCAGTTATCTCCATAACCCCGAACACCATGATCCCTTACATGAGCCAGAATTTGGCCAGCCCCAGCAAGGGCTGAGGGATGCCACAGCCTCTGCCTAAAGCAGACACCGTGTCATATACAGCAGGGCCTCACAGCCGTGCTCCAGAAAGGGCCAGCTGCCTGGGCTCAGGGTCAAGGAGAAGGAGCAGCAGCCCAGGTGTCAGAAGCCCTCAGTGACTCAGTGCTCTGGCGTCCCAAGGGGAAACCAGGTGGGCTTCATGAGTCTGTAAGGCTGGGGACAGACACACGGGGACCAGAACTCTTCACTGCAGGTACAAGGCAGCCCTCAGTAGGCTGGTCATGGTCTTCCCCCATGCTTTTAGAGTAAAAAATACTAATTCAGCTGGGTGTAGTGGTAAAAACAAAGATCTATCTGGATGGAGGAGGATCAGAAGTTTAAGCCCAACCCCCAGCAACTTGGCCACTTAGCAAGACTGTCTCAGAATAAAAACTTGGTAAGGCTACAAATGTAGCTCAATCTGAAGGTCCTGCACCTCAGTACGGGGGAGTGGGGGGGTGAAGAAGAGGAGGAGGAAGAGAGGGTGGAGGAGGAATGCAAAGAACGGAAGGGAGGGGAAGGGAGGGGAGGGCAGGGGAGGGGAGGGCAGGGGAGGGGAAAGGGAAGAAGACAAAGGATCTTTTTCAACACTCCAGGTGACTGCCTGAAAATCTCATTTCCAGACACTTTTGAAAGAACAGCACCTCTAAAGGCACTACCTTCACTTGCAGTAAGCCTCCACCCACCCATTGGGGGTCCCTGCCCTACCCCCACTGCATGCCATCAAGTCCTTAAAACAAGCCTGTGTCTGCCAGTGATGGGGAAGGGTTGCCCACTCCCCGGAGGAGCTGACATAGCTACCTCCTCACCCTCTTCTTTCTTAGCTGCAGTGGCAGCCAGGCAGGCCCCGGGTCCAGGGAGCCCCCAAAGGCCCTGCCACTGGGATGATGCTCTGGGCACAGCAGGACCCAGCAGTACAGGTCATAGAGTCCTAGAATGTTCCTATGCCCAGGGTTCTGGGAAGGAGGCTGGCCCAGAGAGGGCGGCCCACCCCACCGTGGCCTCCCAGGACAGCAGGTAGCACCTCGATGACCTGATGAGAACATGGTGAAGTGGAGGGCTGCCCTCCGAGCTTTTTTTTTGCGTTTTTGAGACTGGGTCTCGCTATGCAGTTGAGGCTGGCCTTGAGCTCACTTTTGTAGCCCAGGCTGGTCTCGAACTCGCACCGATCCTCCTGCCTCAAGCCTCCCAGGTGCTAGGGTTACAGGCGTGCGCCACCTCTGGGCTCCTAACCAGGCTCCTTCTCTCTTTTCTCCTGAGTCAGCACACCTGACTTCAAACCCTACCACCTGCCACTGTGTAACCCTGAGCAACTTATCTAACCTTTCTGGGCCTCAGTTGCTGCATCTGATAAACAGAAACTATCACACTCAACAACACACCACCATCCTGAAACTGGAAGGAAATGCTACATGCCAGGCACTGGCACATAACTGCCCAGAACAAGCAACACTTGTCAGTGCTGTTGGAACTGCCATCATAGAGCCGTTCAACAAACACAGGCGCCAGCACCAGGCCCTGCTCATGGCACTGGCAACACAGGCTGAGCCTGGAAGCAGGGGGGAGGCAGATGAATGTGCAGTTGCTACAGCGACCGTAATCACAATGTACACAGAAAGCATACCGATAGAAGTAAAACAAGACAATGGCGCTGGTACCTCCTGTATAAGGGTGCAAGCTGGGACTGGATCAGTGAGAAAGAATTAGCCATTTTAACCAGGCACAGTGACTCACACCTGGAATCTCCTTTACTCAGGAGGCTGAGGCAAGAGGACTACAAAAATGGGACTAGCCTGGGCGAATTCCAAAGACTCAGTATTCCACAGTAGAGTACGGCTCAGGGGTGAAACAGTTGTTGCGTGTGCCTAAGGCCCCGGGGTGGGTCAGTCCTGAGAAGTGGGCTGGGTAAACCAGCCACCTGAGTAGCACAGGGAGGCTGCTTTGAGAATGAGGCCCAGCCGTGCCAAGGCTTGGGGGCTGTTAAAGCCTGAGCTCAGCAAGGAGGCTGCTAGGATGGGGACACTCTAGAGGCAGGAAGTGAGGCACGGCAGGACCAGGCCCCCTCAGGGACTACTGCGTCACCGGTTTCCTCACCCTGTCATCCTGTCTTCCCTTTGTGTGTGTGGGGGGGGGGTAGGGGGGTTGAGAAAGAGCCTCACTGCCTGACACAGCTTGGCCTCTAGCCTTAGATCCTCCTGCCCAGCCTCCCAAGGGCTGGAATTTCAGGAGCGTGCCACTGCCCCAGCATGTCTGTCTGCACATCCATCTTCCTCTCTGCTCCTATCCTTGGCGGTGTACACTTCCCTTCCCTTCCCGGGGAAGGAAGCAGCCATAACGTGGGGAGCTCTTCGCTTTGTGCCCAGCCCACTCACTCCTCAACACAACAGAAGGCACCATGGTTGCTGGTGGGGAGTGGCACGTGGGTAGGTAGCATGGGGCCCCTCTATATTCCGGGGACCCAGGCCAGGGTTCGGGGTAAAGGGAGAAGGGTGAAAAGCTCTACTCCGCCTGCTCAGTATGCACCCTACTCTCCAGGACGTGTGTTTGGATGTGCCCGGTGGCAGACTCACACTCGTGGCAGTAGAAGAAACTGGGGCACAGGGAGTGGCAGTGGTCAGGGTGGGTGGGGTGCTGCACCCTTGTCACCATCCAGGCAGGCTCTGGGAGGCCATGGGTGCTGGGGCAGCCACATCAGGCCTAGCCCTGAGCCAGCCCACCCCTGGGGCCGGCAGGGACGGAGAGGAGTGACCTGAACCATGGGGAGGCAGGGCCAGAGTCCAAGAGTCAGGGATGGGGGCCACCACACACAGGACAGGGAGCCCGTGGCTCTGGTCTCCTGCTGCCAACTGCACCGCCAGCAGCAATGGCCTGGCGCCAGCGGGGCCACTGCTGAGAGCAGCCCTCACACGGCCAGCTCGCACAGCCAAGGGCAAGGGGCACAGGAGCTCAGGTGGCCAGGAGGCCGCAGAGCGGACCCAGGACAGCGCTCTGCCTGCAACCCAGACCCAGCGTCTCATCACCGGAGTGTCATGGATGCTGGAACAGGTGCACATGTGTGCATGGGAGGGCTCTGAGCACAGGCTCGCGAGGGTGGACCTGCCCTTGGGGGTGTCTCTGCAAGCAGCTATCCACACAAGTGTACCATGTGCACAGGCCTGGACCTCAGCCAGGGAACCATGCCTGGCCTTCACAACGGGGCCCCAGGCTGCCTCCTATGCCACCATGCCATCCATCACCCTCTGGAAGCCAATGTGGGAAGCCACATGCCCACCCTGAGCCAGCCCCCAACACTGATGAATGCCCAGTCAAGAGGGGGAGGCCAGGCCACAGATGGGGGGAAGGGGACCTCCTACTCCGTGATCCTCAGGAAAGGGTGTATCAGCTAGGCCCCCATCCTGAGAGCTTTTGGAAGGAGGCCTCAGCCTAAAATAACCTGGAACTTTCTAGAGGCCTGCTGCTCTTCCAAGGAGTCCTGGGAGCCTGGCCTACCACACCTCCCGCCTGTACTGTATCTGGGGATGATCCCATGATACAGCACCCCATTAACCACCAGCCTGCACAGCCTCTCCTGACCCCCTGGCCTGAACACCCACCAACCACATCCATGATGAAAGGCTGAGCGCTTGGCCAGGCAGAGGGGCGGGGTGCAGCGGCACTGCCATTTACACTTATGAGGCAGGGCTTACTTCCTAAGTCTCCCTTCTTGTTGCTCCAGATCCTTCTTAAAGGCAGGAAAATGGGAGCAGAGGAAAGGGACAAGAACCTCAGTTCAGGTCGGATGCCTCATTCTTAGGCAAGGCTAGATGCTCTTCAGGCCTGTTGGGCTAAAGTCAAGCCTTCAGAGGACTCTGAGAGGTGGGAAGTCCAGGGCCCAGGGCAGCCCACTGCTGAAGGGAGTGAGGGCAGAGCAGGCACAAAGCCACCCGAAGGGAAGTCAGAGCAGGCTGCAAAAGCATCAGCCACAGAGGCACGGGCAGGAGGCCTGAGTGCACCTGTGTGGGCTGCTGGGAGCATAACTAGCATCATCTTCACACAGAGCCTTAAAGGTGGAGGCGCTTCCGTCGTTCATTTCACAGAGGTCTTAAGCAGGGCTTAGATTTTAATGAACAGCACTAAAATCCTCTGGGGATGAAGGTGAGGATGGGGGTAGGGGGAAGGGCTTGGGTTCTGCTCCCCCTCCATTTCTCTCTGGTGATGCACAGGATGAAACCTAGGGCCAGGAGCCTGCTGGGCACACCCACCCCCAACCCCAAGGGCTACACCCCAGCCCCCAGAGCCCCCATTTCCAAGGAGCTTGAGCAGAGCAGCTGCTGGCCCATAGGGCAGAGTAGCAGCGTGGATTGAGTGGTCCAGCTCAGGGCTGGGGTGAGGACACTGCTAGAGGTGCAGAGTGGGTCACCTTGCATCCTAGGAATCCTAGGCTGTAAACTGGGAGATCCTGACCCAGGCCATCCCCGGTTCCCAGCCCAGCCCCAGCCTAGAAGATCTGGGTGCACAGGCAGAGGAAGTTAGGACAGGTCCACTGAGCCCGGCCCGTAAGGAAGGGGCAGTGGCCGGTAAGGAGAGACTGACACAGCAGCGGGGCGAGCCCAGGCTACACTCTGCTCTATTGTTCTGGGGACAGCAGGACTTGCAGAATAGGGAGGGGAGGGGTGGGCGGAGCGAGCCCGTGTCCAGCTGGCAGCACCCAAAAACAACGAACTGCCTGGGCCCCTCCCCATCACCACTCGCTGACGCCAGCGGCCTGGAACCGATGTACACCCCCCTCCGAAGCAGTCCCTCAACACGGACTGCGACCGCCTGGAGCCCATAAACAACTGCCATGGCCTCAAGCAGCACATAGGCACAGCCCACTCGCAGCTTGGCATCCTCCACACACACTCATTAAAGAGAACCCTGCCCTGCACCTCACCCAATACTCCCAACTTTTCCTAAACCCTGTAAGCTCTCTGAATTGACTGTTCCTCCACTCCCTTGGGGATCTCCGGGAACTGACCTCACCGCTGCCTGCCTGTTTCCTCATTTGTCTGTAGGACAGCAAAGATGCAGAGTCCGGGCAGCTGGGGTTCCCGTGGGTGCTACGGTGCGGTGGTGCAGTCCACAATAGTGCTACCTAAGGTGGCACTGAAATAACGCTTCCCTCCCTTTCCTGTCCTCGCTGAAGGGACACAAAACAAAAACAAATGCCCGATTCTAAAGCCACCCAAAAGGAAATGCAGCCCCACTCCCAGAACCCAAGACCCCAACAGGACCTAGAGAGGCTCCCAAACGGCACTCCTGCCCCGAGGGCCGGCATAGAGGGCTGGCACCCCGGCAGGCTCCACAGACGGAGGCTCTAACAGCCTGGACAAGATGGGCGTGGGGTAGCAAGTCGGGTGTTGAGGATCTTGGGGGTTCGGGGCAAGGGCAAGGGTCAAAGGTCCAGAGGGAGCCAGGGGTAGACAGCACAAAGGAAGTTCGGTGGGGTGATAACAGAAATCTCTACAAATAGGGCAGGAGCGGCAATTTTAAGAAAGGAGAGGGAGTTGGCTTTAAGTGACGGTTTGAACAAATTCCCTCTGGCTTTCCCTTGGTGATCAGATTAGTAGCACAAGCACAGGAGCTGAAACTTAAATATCCAAACAAGAAAAATAAAAGTGTCCCTCAGCACAGGGACAGCCAGCGTCTTCTATCTGTACACACCTACTTCTGCCACGGAAAAAATCGGTGCCTCAGTCCGCAGCTGTGGCTCCAAGGAGCCTACTTCGGTTGATTGAGACAGGGTCTTGCTAGGCAGTGCAGGTTGGCCTTGAATTCACTATGTAACTCAGGCTAGCCTCGAACTCGCAGCAAACCTCTCAGTCTGCTAAGTGCTAAGATTACAAATGTGTGCCACCACTCCTGCGGAGAAACCTATTTTGAAAGACAACGTGCCTGGAACGGCTGATCTCTGCTAGCTCCAGCACACACACACCCAGTGAACTCCCAGAAAAGCTATGCTGAACTTACTAACTTTTTAGAACAGTGTCTGGCTATGTAGCCTGGGCTGGCCTCGTATTCCCTTGATCCTGCGGCCTCAGCCTTGAATGCTGGGGTTACAGACGTGCAGCACCACGCCTGACTCCAATCTTCCCTTCTAAAAATCAAGAATGAGTAGGAAGACAGGTCGTGTCCCTGTAATCCCAACACTGGGAGGCTGGAGCAGGAGCACAGCAGGTTGGAGAAACTCGGATTTAGCTAGCACCTATCTCAAAGTGAAAACACTTTTTTTTTCAATTTAAAAAATTAAAAAGCTAGGAATGTAGGTCAGTGAGAAGACCCCAGGTTCATCCCCAGTACCTAAAAACAAGGAAAGGAAACGAATGTTGCACTTCCGGCCTGCAGACGAGGGGCGCCAGCGCGGCCGTGAGGGAATTCTCTCCCAAGACCAGCAAACACCCCGGGAGCAGGTCCGGCTGCCCCTCCTCCCCACCGCGCCTACCCGAGGCGCCTGGCGCCCCGCCCCCACCCCACCGGGTCCCGCCCGCGCCCCCCACGGAGCCACAGCTGGCACGACCAGGCCAGGCTGGCTCCACCCCCGCGTGTGGCGCCCCCCGCGCCACAAGTCACCCCATCCGCGCTCCAGCAGCCTGGCCACGGAGGGCGAGCGGGCGACAGAGCGGCGCGGCGCGGAGCGCGGCAAACAGGTGGCCGGGCGGGAAGTGCTGCCTGCTCCCCGCCGGCGCCACACCCCTCCCCAGCCCGAGGAGCCCGAGCTGTGCGGGCAGGCCCGGGGCATTTCCTGGAGCACTGGGCAGCCCCGGGCAGAGCCGACACCTGGAGTTAGCGATCCTCAGGGGGAAACGCACCGTGGAGGCCAAGGCCCCACCCCTGCGGCTCTCGGGGTTCGGGGCTCATCGCCCCGCTGGCGTCCCGGGAAGCAGCCTACCTGAAGAACAACCCGTTCCGAACGACGCTGGGTTCCGACTGCGAGGGCCCAGCCAGGAAGGGGGCGAGGCTGGCGGGGTTGGGATAGGCCCCGCCCCTGTGCCTTCCACCAATCAGACCGAGGGCTGGGGCGGGCCGGGGCGGGGCTGGCCAGAGGCGCCGGAGGTTTTCGGGTGGGTGGCTGGCTCGGTGCGAGCTGGGCCCGGGGCTGTCCAGGTGGGTACCATAGGAGGTGGCACAATAGGCCGTAGCTACACCTGATCGACCCCGACCTGCGATCACTCCACCCGCGGATAAATGGGGTGCCTGTGTTGGAGCAGAAAGAGATAAAGGGATGGCTAACACTAAAAGGAAATAAGCAGAAAACAGAGGAGGGGGGAAAAAAGCCCTGAAAAACAGTAACAAAAATGAGGGTGAGCCTGGCGTGGTGCCACACGCCTGTAATCCCAGCATTCCAGAGGCTGAAGCAGGAGAATCACCGCAAGCTCGGGACCAGCCTGGGCTCTGTAGAGAAACACTATCTCAAAAACATAAAAGCAAAAAAGAAAAAAAAAATTTTTTCTTGCCCATTTGTATTTCCATTCTATCTTGACTCCATCCCCTGTCAGGAGAGCTAAGTGATGTTGCTTTTACTTGCAGAAGAGAAAACACGCACAGAGAGGTGGCCCACACATAGTTACACTATCAGGAGCAGCTCCCAGCTGGAACCTCAGGGCCCCAAGGGTCAGGGTATCTGCCGGGTGGGAGTGGGGAGTGGTACCCCACAGCTACCCAGGCACCACTCAGATAGACATCAGGGTGGAGCTGCACTCCTCGCCCAGAGCCTTCCACCCTAGGGCTCCAAGCACCCCGCAGGGTTCAGGATCCACCTTTGAAGCAAGCTGCTGTGTTGGGGTAGGGTGTGGAGGGATCCAGACCTGCAGCTGAGAAGGTGACAGGGCCATAGGCAGAAGGGTAAACTTGGGTCATGGAGAAATGGTTGCGCCAGAGACCATTCAGTGTCAACATGCACAAGGTTAAATGCCACGTTTTCTCTCCTACATGAGAAAGCCAGAATATAAAGAGCAAAATAAAAAATAAATAATAGGAAATCGGGAAATCTGTTTGGCTTAGTTGGCTTGGCTTGGATTATTTTGTTTTGTTTTGCTTTGCTTTAAGCAAAAGTCTCACTTTGTAGCCCAGACTGGCCTCAAACTCACTGTGATAAGACCAGCAAGGTAGCTCTGTGGACTAAGCGCCTACTTAGGCAAGCACAGGAACCAGGGTTCCATCCCCAGCACCATGCACCACATCCGCCTCACCGCTGGGTATGCTGAGCTGACCACCTAGACCAGGTGTGGTAGCTCACACCTGTAGTCCCAGTGCTGGGGAGGCTAAAAACACGAGGATCGCTACAAGTCCCAGCTGCATAGTGAGATCCTATACCAAACACACTTGAAAAATAAAAAACCTTTGTGGTCCTCTTCCTCAGCCTGCTGAGTGCTGGGATAGGAAGTATAGGCCACATCTGGAAAGGAGCAAAAGATCTATTGCAAAAGGGAAGGAAGCCAAGAGGTGAACAGAAAGACGGGGGTGGCGGGGATTGCTCAGCGGCACAAGCGTCTGCCTGGCAAGAGATGGACAGGGGTGAGAGGAAGGGAGGAAAGGCGATGAAGGAAGAACTGAACTGTGCTCCTGACTCTCATGGCAAATGTATCCATTATTCATAATAAAAATAAAAATTAGGGGGTCAAGGAGATAGCTCTGTGGCACAAGTGCCTGACTGGTGAGTGCAAGGTCATGAGTTTGAACCCCAGTCCTGTAAAAAAAATAAATAAATAAAAGAAAATAATAAAAATGAATAAATAAATAAATATTAAATGAAAAACGTTACTCCTGAAGTTTACATACTACAGTGATTATGATGCTTGCTAACATTTTGTGTAGAAATGACTTTGTAGGGGCTGGGGAGATAGCTCCGAGGCACAAGTGCCTGCTGGGCAAGTGCAAGGTCATGAGTTCGAACCCCGGTCCCAAAAAAAAAAAAAAAAAAAGAAATGACTTTGTAATTGCCCAATGCCACTTGTCCTTTTGAGAGAGTCATTGTCCCTCTAGGGCCTTAATCATGTGGGAAACTTAGGAAAAATAAATTCTTAATTTAAACCAAGTCTCAGTCCAAGGTGAGGTCCTCAAAGAACTCCTCCTTTCTTGGTGACCATGCCTTGTTTTAGAAATAGAGCCCCTATGTTATCCTATGAGCGCCTAATGAATGATTACAAGAGTTACGCACAGAGGTCTTTCTTCCTTTAACTGGTTGAGTGTGCTTTTTTGGACTTCTGCTTTGCCCTCAAGCCTGCTAGTGTCTGTCTATCTCTCTAATAACATGTCCACATAAAAATTTACCTTGTTGTCATTGAGGGAAGGTCTTGCTGTATCGCCTAGGTTAATCTCAAACTCCTGTGCTCCAGTGAGCTTCCCATGACAACCTCCCCTGTTCCTGGGAGTGCAGGGGTACGGGCTGTCGTGTCCACCTTACACATGGCACAATTCACAGCAGCTGAGCGGTAGAGACCACTCAGCTGTCCATTGTATGACAGATGTATAAACTACATGTTGGGCAACTATACCATTATTCCACTGGTGTTTGCTACAACAGGGTGAACCTGGATGTGCCATGTGAAAAGGAGGCAGCTGCTGACAGAGCACTATAGGAAATGGTGCCAGGCATGGTGGCACACACCTGTAATCCCAGACCTTGAGAGGCTGAGGCAGGAGAATTGGTGTGACCAATTCAAGACCAGCCTGGGCTACAAAAGTGAGCTCAAGGCCAGCCTCAACTGCATAGCGAGACCCGGTCTCAAAAAGACAAAAAAAAAAAAAAAAAAAAAAAAAAAAAAAAAAAAAAAAAAAAAA